>JBAMBK010001994.1:0-172149 GCA_037043435.1 Drosophila suboccidentalis | reverse complement strand
TAGCACTGGATGGATGATGATTTTCTGTCAATCATATTCATAATCATAATCATAATAAGAGATAATCCGGAATCCAGTTGGCATTTGTCGTCTATTTAAAATAAAAACTTAAAACACATTTCACGTTCCACTAAAAAGAAACAGTTGTACTATTCCCACATCCGTTTATTATTCATAAGCAAGCAACTGATCAGAATGACCTTTTTTTTCTTCGTTCATGACCTTGGGCAATTTGCGTAAACATTTTGCAGAAAAAGGGCGACAACACCAAACGGTGCGCCTTTACTTTTGCCCCTCCGCGTCCCAGATCTCCACGACATTCGTGATTTTATGTTGAAATTATTCCAGCACTTACGAGATTTGTTTCACAATTTTGTATGTTATTTTGAGCAATAAAAACACGTTTGTTTTGGAAAACGGTACAAATTGGTCAACTTGTACGTGCTGGCTCAACGAGATTTGTTTCAAGACTGGCAGAAATGCCTTTTCGTTCTTGTTCTCTCCTCTTTGTTTTCGTTTCCCTTACGCTCGTTTCTTCTTGTTTCTTTAAAGTTTTCGTCCTTCTCTTTCGATTTTTGGTGTGGTTATTATTTTTATAGTTTCAGGCGGTTTTGGCTTGAATTTTAAACAAGGCATTTAGGACTCGATTAAAGTTTGTACACAGTAGGCGTTGCGGAGCTGAGTCCAAAGAACCCCCCCAAAGGCTGTTTGCTAGCTGCTGCCAGCGAGTCCACCCGGACGAAAACCGTAACCAACCGTCTAACACTACTGTGCTCTTTTCTCTTCTTACAAATTCTTCTTACACACACACATGTAAGGCGGCGGCCATTAAAACTTCACACGTACGCTGGAGAATGACAACCGACGAAAAACAGAACGCTGCTGCAGTTTTGTGCAGGCGCGCTCGCTTGCTCTCAAGGCAAAACGCTTTCTGCTCTACTCTAACCTGCAACTTTCTGCCTATTTCTGTTTGCCTGGTGAAAGAGCTCAAAATTTGAGATCCTTTCACGGAGCGCGCTACCTAAAAGTGGCGCATTCGAAATTTTCAAGCTAGAATTTTGGGAATTTTACCAGAATTTTTGTTGGAATTTTCTCAATATTTTAAGATTTTTTTCAGAACGTTTTTCCTAACTTCGCAACGCGTGGGCCAAATTGCACCAAACCAATTTCAGAATAAAGTTTATTATTTTAGCTAATTTTGGATTTTGTTGCTTTTTCGAATTTCGTTTTTCAAATATTTTAAATTGATTTTTGAAAATTCTAGAGAAATGACATGGGACCGAAAATTTATCGGTTCATATTAACATACATTTAACATTTATGTTAAATTGAATACTGAAATGTTAAATTTAATTACTGAAATGTTAAATTTAATACTGAAATGTTAAATTTAATACTGAAATGTTAAATTTAATACTGAAATGTTAAATGTTGGCAGTGCTGCCAGAACAAGGTGGCTATCCAAATCCAAATGGCAACAACTGACCAAATGACCAACTGAACTAAATGACTGATTTAGTTCACGACTGAAAAATGAAGGATTGAACTTGGTCAGCAAATTGAACTTAAAAGCCCAACTCTAACATATATGTAAATAAATCAAAATAAAGCTGACTAATAACAAATAATAGAGTTGTGTCGTTTCGCTCTGAAAAAGTTCAAATGAACTGGTTATCAAGATGAACGAATTAACTTATTAAGGGAATCATGAACTACTATATCGTTCATTTCGCATTTGTAATGTTTTATTTAATTTTCTTTAAAAATAATCTTAGCTTTTTTACCGAAATACAATTAGGATAATATGAATGAAGTTTCGCGATTGAATTCAATTTCTTCTTTATTTACATGTCACAATGTTTCAATTTCTTTTTATTTTTAAGTTTTGAAGGTTACTTAAGCTCCAAAGTACCACTATACCGTTATTTACCGTTTTCAATAGGCCAGGGTAAAACTACAATACCAAAAAATTAAAAGTAAGTCCTGAAACTAATTGGCATTTGTCATCTATTCTAATAAGAAACATAAAATATATTGCACATTTCACTATAAGAAACAGTGGTAGCCTATTTCACATCATCGTTTACAATAATTAAATGAATAACTGAATCAAATGACTGATATAGTTCACGACTGAAAAATGAACGATTGAACTTATTCAGCAAATTTAGATTAGATTAATAAGGGAATACCGCGACTTGAATTGACTTTCCTTTTACTTTAATGTAAAATCGATAACAGTTAATTCAAAAGCAAAATTATTATTACGTTGTTATTACGTTTATACGGAGTTTTTTATAAATTCTGAAAATCGCAAAATCAAAATTTACCCGTTTGAACGGCAACGACGAATTAACAAAATGGGAGAAAAGAATCGCATTTTCAGACGATTTGCCCAATTTCAGTAAAAGAAAAGTAATAAATGTTTTCCATCACAGGACACCAAAAAGATATTCAAAGCATGATATTCAACATCAAAGGAAATTTATTATAATACGTAATAAGTTTTACCACAAATTATCAGCATTTTTTTTTTTTTTGAAAAGTTGAAAGTGATAACTAAGTTATAATTATTTTACAGTATTCTGGATAAGTGGAATTGTTAATTTCTAGTATGTTTAGTATTTACATATCATTAAATTGTTGCAAAGCGCTAAACCAGTTCAAATTTGAATAAAAACTACAAAGAAATATATATTTTTAATTTAAATGAAAGCCTTTTTCCTTGGTTGCTGTTAATAATCGTTCCTTCATTATCTCCTCAGACGGATAGTCGGGAAGCTTTAGATAATGAACGCAAGTATTCACTGATGGATAACTTCCTTGTCCGGCGTCAACTTTACGCACGACTGTTAGTCTAGGATGTAAATTGGCCAATCCTCCGGGAGGCAGGCTGCTGCAACCAGTTGTGAATTGCAAGAAAGCTTTTCGTTCAGCACCCGATAAGCTTAATAGAACGTTAACAAAACGTAGAAATCCAGGGCTAGAAAAAAGAAAATAAAGAGATTATTTCTAAAAATAAAGTAACATAAATTAATTAAGATGCCTTACCTTTCTTTGGAGTATCCCAACTTTGGTTCAGTGTATGCCATTAAGTCTTCACGGCTCCATTGCGGAATTTGCTCTCCACAGATCATCATTCGAGCTTCGGAAGGATTAAATGCGGCTAGTTTATTCAAGGGAAAGACTTGACAGAATCCATCATGGAACGCCTGCATTTGCTTGGCAATGCCATCCTGTAGCATAAAGTTAAGAAGCAACTCGCAATATGCCTCCAGGTTGTCTATGTTGACCTCGATATTTAAGCCATTTGGCAATAGTTCTGCATATGTATATCCATACACTGATGAGCTGGGTAGGTAAGTAAATGTTAGGGCTAAATCGTCTAGTGATACTTCAATATCATTCTTCGTGCGCAGTTTAAGATTATCAATTAATTCCTTTCTATTTTCACAGCTGAGACTGCTATCTAGCTCAATGGCTTGCTTTCGCATTAACAGATCTTGTAATTCGATTAAAAATTGATAACGTGTTGGATCAATTTCTTTAAGATTTTCAATGCTGAGAATTCCACTAAACCAGCTAGATTGTGTTAGATCGGCGTTAAACAGTTTTGAGAATGTGCTTGTCAACTCCGAATCCTTGGAAAGAGTTGAGCTTGCCATCAGATCTTGGGAACGTGCGTTGGACTTGAGCTTTAAATCGTTTCGTAATAATTTGTTATGACAAAGCAGTTGTAGAAAAGATTTAGATAAAGGCATATCTACTAATCGCATATCTTGCAAAACCTTGGCTATAAAAACTCCAAAGAACCAGAAATATTTGGATGCCTGTTCACAGATCTCCGAGTTTTGTGGCAACGGTGCTGGGAATAATCCCTGCTCTCGCCTGTTTACGTAATATCCAACTGGTTTCGATGCGTCCTCGATATTATCAGACAAAGGTATGTCGAGAGTTGCGCTAAGTTCATCATCACAAAGCCACATGCACAAATCCGAGCGTTGAATTTCTGCAGCAACCAAAGCATAAAATTCCAGAGTGGGACCCAATCCTGTGCCTTCCTCATCCAAAAACTCAACTTCCAGTACAGACTTGCGATTGCAGTGAGCTTTCATCACTTGAATTGCCCATTTCAGCAAATCCTTGTTTCGCGGCACTTTCACTCGCTCGTGCTTCAATCTGCCCACACGGAAATCGTGTTGATCGTCACGCCTTGGACTCATGATGGGAATTCTCTGGCGCTCCGTTGTAATGTCACGCTGAGATTGCAAGCAAACAATGCTTCGTGATGCTCCAAATGCAGTGCAGTTGAAATATAATTGCCTTGTCTCAAACGGGAACAAAAATGGGCAAGATTGATTGAGATCCTCACACCAGTTTGGTAGGGCATTGCTGGACAGAACGAGAGGATCGTGAATCTGTTGTTGCAATTTATTTGTAATTTTCTTGCTCATGAAAAGCTCAGCTGGTAGCACAGAATTCTCCGATGAACTCTGCTCTTGACATTCCAATTCGGATTGATTGAGTCCGTTGATTTGGATAAGTAACTCGAGGACATCCTCAACAGAGCATAAATTTGTATCTGTGACGCTTAATCCGCCATGAACTGGCGAGTTTGGAGATAGTGTAGATGCTCCGCTTCGAGATGACACGCCCGGTGTGTTTTGACCCTCATCTGATTCCAAATATGTGCATTCCTGAACTGCTGGGAATATTTCGCGATAGACAATTGTATATGTTGGTTCCCACAGCTTACGGAATTTATCATTCTTATTCAGCTGACTATTTTGAAGTAGTTCCTGCACGGCACGGAATATAGTCCAATCGCTGTTATCCAGGTCAATCTCAACATCTGGAACTCCTCCCACTCCGGGGCCACGTAACTTTAATCCCAGCATTGTCTGTTCATTGTTTGTTTGTCTACTTTGATGGAAACTTTCCAAATTCGTGTCTGGCGGACAGATTTCCAAATCAGAAGTTTGATTGACATTGGTACGACCCGGACGTGGATCAAAAGCTGGTATGAGGGCTGAAAATTGTCGTTTTAGAACAAATTCATCGTCCCAGGACTTACGCTTGCTCACGCCAGCCAGTCTGTTCTCTAGAGACTCATCATCCATGAAAGTTAAGAGATTGCGCGACACCATCACTTGCAAAAGTGTATTACCCACTTCCTCGTACTCATCCTCATTTTCCTCCTCATCGTTCTCCTCATCCATATCGTCCTCATCTTCCATGTCGCCTAGCAAAGTTGGCGCCCTGCAGCTTTCCAAGAAGTCCTCCAACGAGACTTGTTCACTGTCACTTGAAGTGGATGTGAGACTCATGGTTAGCGTAGGATTAATCGATGGTGCGGGCTGTTGGCTAACTTTCATATTTGTTGGATTCGATGCAGTGTTTGCTTCATTATTCGATGAGAGGCTAGGATAGCTCTGGGCGGTGCTCAATAGGCCCGAATGGAAATTGCTTGACAAGGCTAGTTTAACTAGACTTGTTACCGAGTTGGGACCTCGAGGGAAAAAGGAGCTGGCTCCAACATTCTGATTACTATGCTCATTCTTATTGATATTCGTCTTATTCGTTTGGTTACCCTCGTTGTGCGTGTCCTGCGATGTTCGACGTCGGGCAATCGCTGCGAATGTCTCCAAGAATCCACTGTGTACAGCTGCCTCGGATGTTGAAGAGACCTCAGAGGATGACGTTGTTGTCAGATTGGGTACACTAATGCTCATTTGGTTGGAAACGGACACAACATCACTGGAAATCTGCGGATTCATATTCTCAAAGGCAGAAATTGCTGGTGCGTCATCAGAAGTCGTAGGAATGGAAGATTTCATGGCATCGCTGCTGGTTCCGTCTGTTGGTTCATTCTTTTGAAGATTCCCCGACTGTATAATGACCGAGACCTTGGTATTACCCTTAACTCCACTCGATACGTTTGCCCGATGCAGATGCAGCTCATCGGCAGACAAAATGTTGTTGGTGTTGTTCCTTATCATGTCCACACCGTCACGCTGTTTATCAATGATCTCTCGAGATTCAGAGCCACAATGCGCACTAGCTGGGTTCGTTTGTTTTAAATTGATCAATAATCCCTTGGCTGCATTATTCACCGAGTTGTTGGCATTCATCTTGTTGTTTTCTTCAATGTGAGAGACTCGTTTGACATCGCTTGCCGCGGCCGAACTTGTTTCACAGGATTCACACTCTGCGGGCTTTGGACTATTGCCATCCTTTGAAATCTCCACAATGGACAAACCTTCAGAAATTGTGGCCAAATCAGAGACATTGCTGGAGCTTATTGTTGGCATTGAATTGTTGATTGTGGACAAGTCGGCAATGTGCTCCAATTCGCGTATTAAAGGCGATGGAATATTTGTTTTAGCTGTAAGAGTTTGATCGGAACCTGCGCCAGCTTCACTAAATGTGGCTTGAGTTTCCCGTGTCAAAGCTGTGTTCGATTGATTCGTTGTAATCTGTGATTTGGCCGAAATGAATACATTCTCAGCAATTGTCTCCACGGTCTGTTTCCAAGCGAGATTATCGGCCGAAACTGTTTGATTGGATGCATCCTCGGCGTTCTTGTTTATCTCAGTAGCTTCTGGAAGCGATGGAGTTGAACTGGATTTGCGTGATGTCAACACGTTACCTTTATCATTTTTCTTGGCGCCAGCAATTGAATTGCCACCCTCAAAGACCGAAACGCTTTCCAAGTTGGCCAACTTCAAGTCGTATTTGCCCTCGGCACCCATGCGATATGAATTGCGGACTCCATGATCCCATTTAACATCAATCCAGCCATTGTGTATCTCACCAGTTATTGTCCCTTCGCAGGAACCATCCTGATCATCCCAGCGCCAATCAACCCCGCGCACAACACGTGCTCCACTGGTTATATGCTTCAGCTGTGCACGAATCTGACGCCGTTCACGCCTTGTCTTGGCCTCGGCTTCTTTAATCGTCTTCCCAATGTCATCACAAACGCCCACAACACGTCCGTAAATTTCAAATCCACTCAAGCTTAAATAATGAGTCTGTCCAGATGCATTTCGACCGTTTTGCTGGATTCGAATGTGTCGATAACCCTTTGTATCATCCGAAGCACAAATAATTGGCCAAGTTGCCGTGCTACCCGGTTCGACCAAACTCTTGTCATCCACGTGAGTGATGAGAGTCACCCAATTAAGGCCATCCTTCGAGGCTTGCAAAAGCCAATTCCTTAGCGCCGAACGTCCATAGCCACGAGCATGACGCAAAGTATATGCGGTTGGTACAATATATACTCCCAGATCGATGGCAAACCAGGCCTTCTTATTATCCTTGGTGTGACAGTTTAGAGAAACACTATCGCGCGATAATATATCTTCAAGTTTGCCATAGGGCAACGTCTTTCCCTCTGAGCTGGTTACTTGCACAAGTCCATATTGTGCTGGATTAACCCATTCGCAGGTTCTTGCGTTCGAGCCAATGTAATACATTAAGCCCTCTTCATCAAAATCGAAGCCGTGTGTGAATGCTATATCGGGCTTGAGTTCGCGCAGCTTCTTCAAATAGAAGAAAGTAGAACGATCCAGATCGTACCATTGCTTAGCTACCATTTTAAGTAAATATTTAGCAAGTTGTCCCACTGTTGCCAGGGGCTCGATTTTGAGAGTACGTCCTGTACGATCAAATAGTGTACTTTCACACGATGAACGCTCCAGCCGGAAGCGTAGACGCTTTTGTAGTATCTGTAGGCCATATCCAGTGCCTGGAGCATCATAAAGGAACACTGGCAATTTCTCAGTGCTCTCCAAGACAGCGACAAGTTTTTGTATTAAAATGCTGGCCGTATTTTTTGTATCGTATTTGTTTGCCTCATTGCACTCGCCGAAAATGCATTTCTTGAATATATCGATGCGTTCTTTCAACATTCTGTTGGTTTTGCAGCGTGACAAATTGTTTTCCCAATAGTTGTTGGATAAAACGGCGACCAATGCTTGTACCAAGCCCGAGGAATGCATTTCATAGGCACTTACGACTCCATCTTCATGTATTAGCTGTGACAGGTTTGTCAACGACGTGAACAATGTGTTTGACCATGTGCTATTGTTACACAAACGTTGCTGTTCAATTGCAATATTGATTTGCTTGACAATCGCCGTTAATTTGGCGACTGCACCACGCGGTATTATTTGAGCTGATTTAAAGTATTTGTTATAAATGTCACGCGATAAGTTGCGCACTTGTATTTTTTGCACATCCGTCTTTGACTTAATGCGTTTCTTCTTCTCCGTTGACCATCCGGATGCGAAATCCGCACCCAATGATGTTTCAGCTGTGAATGAATGTTTCGTACCCCGGTTGCTCTCAAATATGAAGCCTGGCAAATCTTCCTGCAATATGGTAACTTGGTGTCCCTCCGTATTGTGTATCTGCAGCTGATTTGGTTTATGCGACTGCATCACCCAATTGCCAACCACTAGCCGCAACACACACACCGTGGGCAATATGGGCTGCGATGGCGTTCCAGGACTCACACTCGATCTGGCACGAACAAGTTTCTCCAAAAATTCTCCACGATTTTCTGTAAGAAAAAGATGTTTAGCTAATAAAAAAGTAATTTCTCTCCTCCACTTTAACTATTAAAAGTTTTCAAACAACAATTGCCATGTAATAATTATTTGACAATTATTATTATATCGCTAAGATAATAATTAAATCTTTTAGTAATTAAAAAAGAAAACGAAAGAAATGGTGGTCTTATCTTCACTTTGCTTACTACATACCAAGAAGATAAATATTGACAATGCTCCAACATAAAGTTCTTGTAAACTATATATTTATTTACCTGAGCTATCGTTGCCGTTTTCTGGACTTCCACTTGAGTACATTGTGGCTAATTTTCCATCCAGAATGAAACGAAACCAGCCGTTAGAGCCATTCGAAAGTTCCAGAGCTGCAGAGTCCGACCAAACATATAAACAATCGCGTCCGCGACAGATGCTCCAGTCTCGCCAATGATATGGCTTTCCTTGCAAAATCTCTTTAGCATCTTCCATAGAATCGTCTGTTAAGAAATAAGATTGCAATTAAAAATTTATTTTAAATTTATAAAATTTAAAAACTTGCCTGAAGCTGATCTATGTGGCATGCATAGCACTGGGCATCTCTGTGACGATGCAGACAAATCTTGAGAGCTTGCTGTGAGCAGCTGTGAGCCGCCGTCCTCGCCGTTATCCATTAAAGCCTGAACTTTTGAAAATACGCCGAGTCTTGCGAAATGCTCGAGAAATTCCTCTTGTGTCTTACACATAAGTTCCTCAATAATATTTAAGATAATTAAATGACCGTCTTCGTCATCCTGAAAATAGATATTCATTTGTAGTTTTATAATATTTAAATAACATAGCCTTTAAAAGTTTTAAAGCTTACCTCACTATCCAAAACGCTGGCGACAACTTCAGTTAGCAAGTTTCCAACATTTTGAGCGGCAATTGAAGTTGTGGCTTCATCCGATTTGATGCAGATGCTTTTAAGCACTGAGGGATGAGCATACTGTACAATCTTCTTGATGAGTCCCAAGCTGGCGCGCCTCACACTGCTGAGCATGGAACCTTGAAAGGTTCGACAGAATATGGGCAGCAGTAATTTAAGGTAAACGGGTGCCATTTCTGGATCACCTCGTGGTTCCATTAATGTGTACGCTTGGCCATCCTTGCTGGCAAGCATATGACCGGAAGACATCCATTCTCCCGGTGATTGCAGAATCGCTGCAACCTCTCGATGCCCATCATCAGATCTTTCTCGTGCTTTGTCCAGAGGTGTCTTTCCATCCTCATCTCGCAAGTCTGGATAAGCTCCGAATTTCAGCAAGATCTTTGCAATGCCAGGACGTCCAAAGCACGCCGCATAGTGAAGCGATGAACTTCTTTGTCCCTTGTTGACATCAGCTCCCTTTTCACAAAGGTATTCGACCATCTCCAATGTTCCAAAGGCAGATGCCCAATTTAGAAGCGTCTGTCCAACGTCATCCATACAATTAACATCGACCCCGCAAGCTTCAATTGCCTCCTGCAAAGCCTCTGTATCCTTTGATCGAATACAATCAATAAGTTGGCGATGTGTACGATCATTGCTAGCGTCATTTCTTTTTGGACGCGGAACCAGTTGTCCCTGACTGGAGTTGGCATTTCCACGATTCAAGGCTTGGCGGCCTTCAAACAAAAGTAGCAGCAAAAGATCTGCAAATCGCATGCAATCGAGCACGCATCTCTCGTCGCCTTTGAGGCCTCGTTCAATCGCATTCGGCAACTGAGATCTTAGAATATCGCGCGTAATCGAAGGCGAACCACGACACAATGTGGACAATAAGGAAATTGTTGTGGAAATAGATTGTGGTGATCGAAATGGTTCACTTGATTGAATTTTGTTGGATGTGTTTGCCGCCGCTGTTCCAGAAACATTATCGTTCAAACGATCCGTATTTGGGGCTGGGGTTGGGGTTGCAGTTTGCGGTCCAGTTGCAGTTTGCGGTCCACTTAATTTAGTTGCAGACAAAGAATGATGATTACTGGCACCACCAGCATTTTCCAGACGTTTCAACAGCTCTGTAACTAAACCATATTCAGCTAGAGGAGCGGGATCAATCCATTTCCTTGTAAAACGATCAGCAACTGATGCAAAACATTTTAATGCGCCATCCGATACCATTGCATCCTCATGTTGCAGCAAAGTGCTTAAACTCTCAACGCAATTATCAATACAGGGTGAATTTGGCTCCACTTTAGTGCAGAGTCGCGAAACAACAGCCATTGCCGAGTGTAAAGTGTCCTTATGAACTTGAGATCCACTATCCCGAATAAATGAGAGGACACAGTTGAGTCCGCCACCTTCAAAAACTGCTCCTGCCTCCCTGGTGCAAATGAGTTCAAGCACCTTGATGCATTGCTCGGCAAGATCCCGAGATGTTCTTGATGAAAGATCGGCAACAACCAAACGATTGCAGATTGCTTTAATTGCGCCATCGATGGAAACAATTCTGCGTGTGCATTCCGCAGATACATCCAGATAATATGTTATTGCCCTTGCGGTCACTTCGAGCACATTTTCAGGTGCAAGCTCGTCTAAAAATATCTTGCACAGTGCTGGCAAAAATGTACGAGGCGGACAACTGCAAATCAAATGCAAAAGAAATGTTAATACGCAAAAAAAAATATTATAGTTGGAAAATTATGCTATGAACCAGGAATTATTGGTCAATTTTTATCAAAAAATAAAATAAAATATTTAATTTTTTCACTTTCTTAAATAAAATATGACATAATATTTCAATAATAAATAAATGTACCTTTCGAAACAACGATCAACATTATCTGACATCAATAGAAGCATACATAACTGCTCCAAAGCAATTAATTGCATATCTCTTTCATCTCCCTGTCCCATAGACAACCATTCCAGCAGCGTTTCTGGATCGACGTCGCCCATCTGTAAATTATAAATATAATTAAATTTATTTGATATAATTACACTCGATAGAGACAAAGGAGTACATCTACTCTCAGTATCTATGTAAGTAGCTGACATTTATTTAGAAAATTATATAAGTTGGTAAACAGCTTTCCTTTGTTGTAGATTTTGTGTAAACTACTTATGATTCAAAATATATTTGCACATTACATTTCTATTATCGCACGCATCTTTTGTTCGTTTTTATTGTTGCAGCCCAAGTCTTTTCTGTCAACAATCATCAAAGACCTGAATGAGTCATGAAAAGCTGAGTCCATCGCAAAAAGTTGACGACGCAAAGTGAAAGAAGCGAATTAAGGAGAAATAAAAATCAATAAATAAATTCAACAGAAAGCAGGAAGCAGTCCCTACTTGAAATAACTTCGATGAAGTGGGAAGCTTCTTGAAAGTCTTCCTAACAATTGTGCTATATATAAGATCCACTTTAGTCCGTAAACAATACTTAATAAAATTCAACGCATTTAACTTAATTATAAATATGGTCATACTTACATTGTCTTCTTAATGTCCAATAAAATTCACAATTTGGGATAGTTAAACCTGAAAAAGTGATAGAATCAATATTAGAAAAAATAAACGAGAAAATTATAATAATTATTGACAGTCTTATATTTGTCAATGAGATTTGACTTCGCAAAAAAAAAAAAAAACAGATCGTAACTAGACTGCAAGATCAAGGATACAATATGTACAAGCAATGTACACATGTATGTATGTTGCTTATATACACTATATAGAGTCGGCGTCTCCTTATGTCAAAACAATGTTAAAAAAAAAGCTAAAAATACAGAATTTGATTGCTTAATAACTTTACAACCATTTCGTAAACAATGGAAAAAAAACTAAAAGGTTTAAAATTAGAGTATGACAAAATTACTGACATACAACAAATTAACGTTTTTTATTTGACATTGACGGTAACAAATGCTTAATTTATAAGCATTGACAGTAGTTAGTAAAAATTAACACAACACTTTAAATACTTTTACGAATTTACAATTTATCGAAGTAAAATCAAGGCGACTATTAAATTTTTTTTTGTATTTATTTGAATTTTTTATATATTTAATATTGCTAAAGGTTTGTGTATCATGTATGTATAAATATGTACATACAAATGTATGTAATAACATTATGTACACAAGTGTAGTTATGTATGAACATACATGTGTAAATATGTAAGAGCGAGACCTGTATCTATTTTGCATATATTGATATTTTCATTCCTGAGTCAGTAACTCCCACGTATGTATGTATTTATTGACTACAATTTCATATTTATTTAACTGTCAAAGAGTGACAATCATTGCAAATAACACACACTTTGCCAATACGCAATATTAAAAAAATGTACATTTGTCTGTATGTCTGTATATAATGTCTACTCTATTTAATGCACTTTCTATATACGTACATTCATACATACATATGTATGTACTTATTTCTTCATTTGTGCCTACGGAGACGTAGATGCGCAAATGTTATGTAAAACTATTTTCGAATGTTCACTTTGAAGCAAAAAACCAATAGCATATTGCTTGATTATATTTTCTTTAGTACTTTATATTTTTTCCAAACGTATTAAATATTTACACAAACACGTGAGTTTGGTTATTACCTTAAGCATTATAGCTCGGCACTGCATATCTTCGGCCTACAATTGTTGTTTATCTTCACTTAAATGCACATTTGCAAATTTTTCACAGTTTATTTTAGTATTAAATTTTATAATTTAATATTGCCTAAATTAAATGCCTATTGAAAACACATACATATATATTATGTACAATACACATACACAATACAGTGTTGTAAGTATATTGACGTATCGATTTTTTACACTGCGACAATTCTGTTTGAAACGATATATCGATATACTATATTATTAATGCGATTGTTAGTTTCGTTGTTGCTGTTTAAAACTTTATCACCATAAAAAAATTTAGTAAGATCTTTTGTTTCTAATTCATAAGAACATATGAATACCACAAAAGAAAATTAATACAAATGGCCCTGCACTGGACCTTTCGAAAAACAATATAATTATTTGATCATTACGAACATTGTAGGAATCAGCAACCATCAACATTTAAAAATTCTTCACGTTAAATTTTTTTTGAACGATTATATTGGTTGATTTTCCGAAATTTTGAACAAGCATATCGATTCGATTAGTACGGCTGGAAACACCCTAGTAATTTCGCCGACAAGTCTTTGCTGAATTTTTTACAAATTAGTGCTATGACATTATATTCTATATACCGATTTCAAAATTTTGGATAGCAAAGCCTATAAGAATAACTTTTAGTTTGATAGGATAATATATTTAAATCAAATATTTATTGAAGAGTGCAATCAAATGAGCCTGAAATTTAGGGAGGTAAATCCAAACTGCTATCGAAGTTTATTATTAAAATGCAAAAATCGAAAAAAAAAAAAATTTGGTCGAGCTTTCAATATATCTCCACATAAATCCAAAATATCGAATTTTCCCAAATCATATTTTATAGGAAAACGTAGTTAAATGCAAAATATTCCGATAAGTATGGACTAGTAAAGTTGCTAGGTCGAACATGAGTTCAACATCAAAGTTTCATATCTGATCCGATTATCAAGGGGCATATCATTTTAATCGGGGTTTGGCCTCTGACTGTATTCTGCATTCAATTTATTTTAATTTCATTCAATTAGTTTTTTGTCTTAAGATATCGATTATAAGCCAGCAACCGCAGACTTGAAAATATAATCAACTACTCATCTCACTCACAATTAATCGAACTTAATTCTGCAAAAATAACTTTAAAACCAGCGCGAAAATCGATTTGTGGATTTTTCGTTGTATTTTTACATTACTGCCGAAAACCATAAAACATTTAGTAAACCAATAAAAGGTCGAATTTCTTAGATTTTTATAAAAAATGCGATCTTCCGAGCCAAACTAAACCTAGGAATAAATGCCAATAATAATATACTTGATAATACTTTAATACTTGATTCTCTTCTTTCCCTTGAGTAATCTGATCTGTGGAGAACAGATAAGATTTTGACTAAAATCAATACATCACTCCAAATACCTTTTTTTTAAACAATAATAAATCATATAAGTTTAATTTTCATTTATACCGAAATATGTGTAAATCTATTAATATACATACTATATATTTACATATGTATGTACATTAAATAAAATTAATCTAATGACATTCAAATATTATGTCTATATACAGCTAAACACATTTCTATAGATTATCATATACAGATTTACACATACAGTTATTCAAGTAATATTATTGAAAGGAAATAGTTTACATATTTTGTAATATTATACTTCAATTTTAGGGATCTCATTATTACTTTAGTAAACTCGAAGTGATAGGTTGCAGAAAAATGAAAGAAAAAACAAGAAAATTATTCTTTTTCTGCAAATGAAATATAAATTTTTTGTTTGTTAAAAAAATTACTTGATCAACTGTATAATACAGTTATGTGCTTATATATTTATGTAAATATTAACATATGTATAGTTTTGGCAGTGACCAACAACTTAGATGTACATCATTTCCGCCATCGAGGACATTTTCTTCGGAATGTGCACCATAGTATCGAAGTAGCTGGCCAATTCGCCAATAGTGACATCGTCGCAATTCCTTGGGCTTGTTGTTGTATTGTTGCTGGCCTCCTGAGAGCAGGAGAGTCTCGCACTTGTGGCAATTGAAGGTCGATCCCGATCACGGTCGCTCTCTTCTCTCTCTTTTTGAGCTTCTGTTGTACTCTTCTGCCATATGGTAAAGTTTTTGGACAAGTGCCAGGTGTTGTCCACAATGGCCTTCTTGGATTTTGATTCATCTAGTAGATTATTACATTCGCTGATTAGCTCACGAAAGCTGCAAACGGTATTTATACTAGACTTAATGCTGATATCATTATTTCGAGATTTATGAAAATGGGGGCGACTTTTTTCATCTAAATTTAATGGAATCGTTCGACGGATATGGCCACCAAAAGTACTTTTCATATGTAGATTATCATTCGTGACTCGCAAAATCGGTTCGCGTAATAGACTTTTCCTTGATAGGGCAACATTGTTCTTTTTCAGACAGCTTGGAGGATTCACAATTCCAAAGTCGTCTACAGCGACTCCATTGTCTTTTTTCTTGATGTCGCAGTCATCGATGTTATTTGTCGATTTTCGCCTCATCCGACGTATTTTACAATGCACATGCTTTGTATTTGGATTAAATTCGACAACATTCACTGTGTTCAATGTGGCATTTGTGCTGTAAAATGGATTTCTATCACGCAATTTAATTTGTTCACTTTTAGGTGTTATTTTTAGTTTATCCAAATCATCGGGCAGCTCCTCAGTAGACATCTTTTGTCTTTTTGTTTTGCAGTTTATTGTAATTAACTTGTTTGTTTGTTTTGTTTGGAATCGCCGTGTCAGCGAATAATAATAATATAATGTTGTTTTGTATTCGAATATCAACTTTTATTCTATTTTTTATTATTTACTATTTTGATGCAAGTGTTGGTAAATGCACACTTTATTTTACATATTTAGTGTTCTCAAACAATGACTCAATGCATTCACACGAGTCGTTTCCACTAGGTAGCGTCAATTTTTTTCACATTAGCATCCCAAAGAGCTTCTCTCAATTTTATATTTTTTTTCCAATGATTTTTTTTACACTGAACTAGTCATCTATCATTTATAGAGCAGCTCTTGAGCTTTTATGTCTTCGATTTCAGTCAACTAAAATTATTTTGAAGAATATAAAAATATTTAAAATAAATACCAAAAAAGGCCTAAATCAATCTATCGACCCTTTTTTGAGGCTATGAGGCTTCCACGTCTCAAATCTATCGGCGACTCGTTCTCTATTTTTGTTAAATTTAATAATAATTCAATAAAAGTACAATTTAAAAAACCAAAAGAACTATAAATTTTAGAAAATAATGCAGTTTGGTGCACGTCACATGGTAAATTTTGGGATTAATTCTAAAAAAACATTTAAAATAATATAACTAAATATTACAAAAATTCCTGTGAAAGTTTCAAAGTTCTAGCTTCAAAAGTTTCAAATTAATCTCAATTTTTTATGTTAAAATAAAATCTTAAGTTACTTTTTTTTGGTGACAAGCTTAGCCAAGGCTGCCACACGGTTGCATTTATTAGAGGTGTGTTTTTTTCGATGTTTGCTGAACATGCAATTTTTTGGAAACGGTTTTTAAATCTGTAAACCTCATCTGCAAAAGAGATTATATTAAAAATATTTCTCATAATATTTTGAATTTCTCTCTCTCCAATATTTTAGAGGGTCGTAATTATCAGGATTGTTGTTTTCTGTTGTATATAAAACATTCGATAGTGGACAACCAGACATCGATGGTGCCGATCGCTCCACCTCCAAATTCTAAAGCCAAGTTTCCATTTCACAGATTGAGGAGACCGCAACAGAAAATATGTTAAGATAGTACAGTCGTACATACAATCAGTCATTTAGTTTAGTTGGTCCTGCACATCGATGTTTCTCCACCTCTACTTGTGACGCTGCCATTTGGATTTGGATAGCCACCTTGTTCTGGCAACACTGCCAACATTGAAATGAATAAGTTCATTCGTTCATCTTAATGACCCGTTCACTTGAACTTTTTCAGAACGAAACGACACAACTCTACAGATTGAGGAGACCGCAACAGAAAATATGGTAAGATAGTACATTTATTGCCTTAAACACTATAAATATTCAAGTTTTGAATACAATTTATTTACCCACAAAGAAAAATATACATAGAGCGCTTGAAACCCATTCCATATGGAGTTATGGAGCTATCAACGCTTGCAATTTGTTAAATTTGCATTGCAGTCAAAATTCATATAACATTCATTTGACCTTTACTTTTATAACTTATTATTCTAATGAATGCAAATGAGAACAAGTTTACTTTCACTTATTATACATCTCCTAAATAATTTACATTATGTGTGCATTTATTGAATTTTTGCCAAAATTTTGTGTATCTGCCTTTACAGCAATTCATTGTTATTGAAATGCAGTTCTTAAACACCGGCCAATTTTCGCCGAATTGCATACATTATACGCATGTACATACATATGTATTTGTATCTTCTTTTACTTGTGGATATGTGTGTTTATCAAGAATTACATTATTACTTCCATTATTAAATTACATTAAATTAATCAATAATTACATAAACATTGTCTATATGTACTCGCAGCTTTTCAAATATTACTGAATCAGTGTACTCACATTCTAATTGGAAAAATATCCCTTTTTTAGCCAAGATTCTCGGGGTTTGAATTCCCATTATTTCATTTTGTATTACAGTAAGAAGAAGGCGAAACCCTTTAATCAATATTTTGGTCAGGTTGCACAATTATGCTTTGAACTTTGCTATGCAGCAAGTTCCTTATCTCACCCGGTGGCAATTAAGAGGGAAGAAGAGGCAGCACTGTGATTGCCTATTGTGCTTATCTTGCCTCATGTTTGTCAGTGGCTTTGACTGTGTTATATGATTGTCAATTAGTGTAAAAGCTGCTCAAGTGCAGGCGAACCGGCGATTGCAAATTGCAATGCTTGTTTCAATTGACCTTTTTAGCCCAGTACCCAAAGAGCAAACGGGGACTATGAGTTTGTGACAAAGTAACAGGTAGAATTCTCATTAAAAAGGCAAATCCGATTCTATAAAGTAGATATTTTATTGATTAACATCAATAGTTTAATTTGGTGGTAATATTCCTGAGTACAGGGTCTCTCACAGCTCACGAGCTTTCCTGCTAGTTTGATACCACACTAATGAATTCTTTACATATGTATATTCAACAGGCTGAACCAATTCGTATTGTTGTTACTGGAGCTGCTGGCCAAATAGCTTACTCCCTGCTCTATATGATCGCAAGGGGAGAAGTTTTTGGCAAGGATCAGCCTCTGATTCTGCACTTGCTGGACATTCCACCCATGGTTGGTGTACTTGAGGGTGTCGTTATGGAGCTGGCAGATTGTGCGTTGCCTCTGTTGCGTGAGGTTGTCCCCACCACGGATCCTCTGGTTGGATTCAAGGATGTTTCAGCCGCATTCCTCGTCGGTGCCATGCCCCGTAAAGAGGGAATGGAGCGCAAGGATTTGTTGTCCGCCAACGTGAAGATTTTCAAGGTGCAAGGTGAAGCTCTTGACAAGGTCGCCAAGAAGGATGTGAAAGTGCTCGTTGTTGGCAATCCGGCAAATACCAATGCTTTGGTTTGCGCAAACTACGCTCCATCTATTCCACGGGAAAATTTCTCGGCTATGACCCGCCTTGATCAGAATCGTGCAGCTGCACAGATTGCCACCAAGTTGGGTGTCTCCATTAACCAAGTTAACAACATCGTCATCTGGGGTAATCATTCCTCCACGCAGTACCCAGATGCTTCCCATGGCAAGGTTCTCATCAAGGATAACTGGAAATCTATTGCCGAGGCTGTCGGCAATGATGCTTATCTGCAGGGTCAATTCATTGAAACTGTTCAAAAGCGTGGCGCAGCCGTTATTGGAGCTCGCAAAATGTCGTCGGCTATGTCGGCAGCAAAGGCCGCTTGCGACCACATGCACGATTGGTGGAATGGCACTGCCCCAGGCAAATTTGTCTCAATGGGAGTCTTTTCTGATGGCAGCTATGGCTCGCCCGTAGGCGTTGTATACTCATTCCCCGTGGAAATTAAGAACAAACAATGGAAAATAGTTGAAGGCTTGACTATTAGTGATTTTGGTAAGACCAAATTGGGCCTAACCAGCAAGGAATTGGAGGAGGAGAAAAATGAAGCCATGTCCGTGTTGGACTCGGAATCCAAATTGTGAAGGAGCTTTATTCCTACTTGCACATTTTACATAACCGAACTTTTTGTGTTTTTTTTATTAGATATGCATTTAGAAGCATTTCGTATATGGCAATAATAACTTGTATATAATATAAATAAAAGCTAATCTTCAAAAAGTGCGAGCAATTTGATTATGTTATTTATCGTTCTAACCGGATACTATAATTTAATGATGATTTGGCTATTTGGTGTTGTTATCTGTTGCTTTTAATATCGTTGTATATGTATTTCCTCTATTATTGTTCTTATTTGTATTCTATTATTGTAAATGATTATGCCGGCAATTAAAAAACCAACTCAAAGAGGAGACAGAGACAAATCAAATACTTAAATAAATTTCTTAAAACTTTTGCAGGAAATCGGAAATGGCTCAGAGACGATAACTTTTGCAAGCAATCAAAACTCTTAATATATATTTAATTTTTAAAATTGTATTCATAGTTTAAATTGCGCTGAATTTATTATATACATAATTACTATTAATTTAGAATTATTATTTCTTATATTCTTTATTTTAAATGCCCATTCTTTCTATGAGATATCATACAAATATATTTACAATTATTAAGCCATAAGCTACTACAAAGCATTAATTACAACAAAATAAGTACGTAGATGGTTTAGGTTCTTGGAATTTGCGAAGAGGAAAAATCTCTGAAACTATATTCACGACAACAAGTTGGTGACAATATAAACTGTCTTCTGTTTTACTACTTCGATCTAACGAATAATTGATTTGATTATTAAACGATTAACGACTTTTATTACTTATATAGTAACCATTACAGAAAAGTATTTGATGACAGATTAATAGAATAAATGAGCAGGCATTAATATGTTGTATAGATAAATGATTAAATAATTTTAAGAGTCTAAGTTATTTTATCAAATATGTAGAACTGAAATGTATGCAATTATTTTAAGACCCCATAAGAACAATTATTAAGCTGCAGGGATACTTTACTGAATTTTATAAAATAACCAATGTAAGTTATATTTGTTAATGAGTTCTTTGAAAAAGTATTATGAACTATAATTGCTTACATATTTTTTTTTCTTTTTTTTTATATAACTTTATGGATGTGTTCTCAATTGCGGTTTGGATATAATATGTCATAATGTCCCGGTCTATAAATCAGATAAACTGTTGGCTCAGTTCCTTCAGGGAAATCGTGTGCCTTTACTTGAGAGCCCTCGCCTCTATCGAGGTATTCAACACGCACTCCAACCCCAATCGCTGTACAAAGTGCGATGATATGTATGTGATCGGATTCCTTGTACATCGGCTCAACTTCTTGATGACGAAACTCTTCTATGGAGAAATCACCTTCAATGAAATTTTGATAAAAGTCTGCATCCTCCTGCAGCTTGCCCGATGTGATTAAACGAAGATAAACAACAACATAATCTGAATAGCCCTGTTCATTGAATATTTTATGCAGTTCAGTTTGCACTTTAGCGGATCCCTCGGGATTATCTGGACTAACACGCGTTATAACTTCCATAAACTGAAACGAAGAGAAACAAATATATTATCAATATTAGCACAAGTAATATCACATTAAGAGCTTACAGTATCATGGAAATCCTCTAGTGTAAAACTTGGGAATCCGAGTTGTACAAGTTTCTCTTTAGAGGCCTCGGCAAGTTTTTTAAATGCTTGGTAAGCACTGTTATCGGTGATTAAATATTCCAAATATGAGTACGCAAAAGCTCGGAAGAAACAATTGCCGTCGGGACGAGTTCGTCGTATGAATTGATATTTTTTCGCCAATTCTTGAATCTTAGCGGTAAATATATCATCGCCATCATATTCGGCACGTAAACAAGTAAGCGGCAATTGTTCACTGACAAGAGGCGTCGAATCACTAATCTAAAAAAGTCAACGCAGCTATTTAATAAATCAAATGGAAATGCATTGCTTTACTCGCCTCTTTTTCTATTTCACGCTGTTGTTGAATAATCAATTCATCGCGGTTGCCATCATTATTCTCAAAAGACTCCATGTTTCTTTATAAATGTACTTTTCCTTAAATGTCACAAAAATTTTGTTGATTGTGCATCGAAAAAAATCATAATGGAATATGTGACTGTATGCAGGAAACAAAAAAATACCTTATAAAAAATACAGCAAAATACTAAAATCGTCAGCTCTCAATTAATCGTCATATTAAGGGTATTCCAAAGGCAGCAGCAAATTAAATCAGCTGTGGTTTTTTTATTTTAAAATTTATTTTATTAATTTTTTTTAATATTATATTAAATTTCTAAAATAATATATCTTATATACATTATAAACTTTGTATTATGTGCTATTAGAGGACGCGCCTGGAAATGGTAATTCTAATTTTACATTACTTCTGAACGGAACTGGTTGTACTTGAATAAACTCAAATGGAAATGGTAGCTCATGGTATTTATTATCATATATTTGGGGATTCAAGTCAAATGACGTGTTGTTGTCGGCCACAACAATATTAAACTGAGAGTTATTCTCCAGAAATTTGATGGGAAGAAATTGACTTTCAGATGTTGATTGCTCCATTGTGGGTGCAAAACTCTTTGGGTAATCAATATTTGTGTGTTGTTCTGTGGGTTGTTTTATACTCTTGATTTCCTCATTATGTGGGGCTTCTGATTTTTTAAATGGGCTCATCTTATTTGAATAGAAGTAGGGGGGGAATCGGGGATTTAAATAGCTGGGATAGTTTTCAGTGCCTGTTGTTTCCTCAATCTCAGTATTGAATTGAACAGCATCCTTGTAGTTTCTGGGGTACGTTTGCTCATATTTATATGGTTCTTGGTTTTGTATGTAGACTGGAACTTTTCGTTCCACTTCAACCTTATAGGGAACTGGAACTTTTCGTTCCACTTCAACTTTATAGGGAAATGGAACTTTCTTTTCAACGGTTACAGGGACTTTGATTTCAACCGGATATGGAACAGTTCTTAGAACTGGATATGGTTTTGGTACATGCACGATTTTTTCCATAATTTTCTCAACAATGTATGGTTTGGGTATATGTACAGCTTTTGGTATATGAACAATCTTTTCAATAATCTTTTCCACAGGCACATGTACTATTTTTTCAACCGTAACATTCACAATTTTCGGAACATGAACAATCTTTTCCACAATTTTCTCAATCGGAACATGAACGATTTTTTCAACCTTATATGGTTTTGGCACGGTTCTAATAACTTCTTTGATATGGTTATGGTGATGATGGTGATGGTGGTGCTTCACTTTGATCTTAACGGGGCTCTCCTCTTTCTGTTGTTCCTGTTTCTGTTCCTCTTCGCTCTGTGCTCCTCCTCCCGATAATGTCTCTTCGTGGCTTTCGTAGCGTTCGGAAGCCTGAATCTGTCCATCTTCATTACTCGGCTCATTGATATGCTCGTGGATTTCCTCAAATGTTTCGTAGATCTTTTCGTCATTACCCTGATTGAAGAAGGCCTGACGCTTTCCATGTTGAGCCTGTTTGGCCAGATGAAGAGTTTGGCGTTTTTTCTTAGGACGCCTTTTTCGCACTTCATAATGTTCGCGCTTTAAACGTGGATTGGATTCGATATTACTATATTCCCGATAATCAGTTTGAACCGATTGTTTCTTCAAGTCCGCATTCGTTCTGTTACGATGATTAAGAGAATTATTTCTATCCTTTAGACTGGAACTCGATTGTGTCTCCGTCGCGAGAATTAGCAATGGGATAATTAATACTGAAAAAACCTGAAATAATCCTTGTATTTGTTCAACTCTACGGTGAATTGAAATATCTATTTTTGAAACTCACCCATGCTGTCATATTCAAAAATTATCTTTGATGTTGATGCTACCGATTCCTCAACAGCAATGAATACCTGGATTATTCGATGGGGCATTTATAGGCGTGTTCAATTTAATTTTTTTTTTTCTAAAACATATTTGTGTGTGTTTTTGTTTTTATCATTTATGAACATGTGTTGTTTTTAATTTTTAAAAGAGAAAATGGAAAATTTACTTCAAATTATGTAATGTGCAATCATCACTGGAATTCAAGTACAAAGTCAGGAAAAAAGAGTTTTTCTTTGTTACACCTGAAATCACACGATCGCGTGTCTCGAATATTTTGAATGCCCTGCTAAAAACTAAGATGACGATGAGTTTACACATTATATATACATGTATGAGTATAACAGTACTCTCTTCTTATATACATATTTATCTTCATTAATCAGGCACGGTTGGATGCAATTTGATGTAATTTCTTTTAACTCTTATTCCGGATACGTACAATCAATGCACATCATTTTGGAGTAAAGCTTAAATGGGAATATTTCTGGTAATTTCGTGCAAAATTCCTCAACAAAAGCTGCATGTTAGTTATCACTTCAATTGCAATTTTTCAATTTTATGTTTTACATGTCAAAATTGTAAAACTTAATCACAATTAAATGAAATTCATTTTAAAAATATAATACAATGGAATAAAATTAAAACTAAATATTTTTGCTATAATAATTATCGCAATAATCTGTGGAATTTGTGGAACACACCTGCATGTAACATATCGCGGTTTCTTATTAAATAAGAATTGTTCCACAACCACACTTTGAAGGCTTAGCGAATTCAGGAACCATCCTAAGAGCTACACAGCTTCATACTCACCACTTCTCAAAATAACCAATAACTTACGCCGTGGATTTACCTGGCTCACTTTTTAGTCAACCTGCAGCAGTAATTATATAAATTTAAAGTCCTTAATTGCATAAACTTTAGATGAACAATTAATAAAAGTTCAAAACATGATTATTTTCAAGTTCCACATGTAAATCAACTATGTTTTAAACAAAATTTTAGCGTTTCAAGGTTTTCCAATTGCTTCTCCGTATTTACCGAAAGTGAGTTCGGATAGACGGTATTGTACCCTTAAATATCTTATTTTGTCTTGAAATATTGCGCATTAAGTTTGATATTTTATTAATGTAGTATTTTTACTCTGTATAGCTTAAGTAAATCAATAAATATTTAATTTTGTTCAGGAGCAAGCTCTGAGGCCCAAACATCTTGGGGCCATCCCGTACGGCCCTTTGTTAAAATGCTAGCATTCTGCAAAGATAAAAGAGAAATTGTGTTGTTGTATTCATTGCACAAGCCACAAAAGAGTTCGAAAAGTTCAACTATTCCAGTAGAGAAACAATGTAAATAACTTTGGGTAGACTACCGGGTATCTTGTAGTCGGGCCCTTTTGACTGCATCGATTTCTAATTGTTCATTTCCGATTCACGCGCGAGCAATGGGTATTTTCCAAAATTTTAAATAAACAAATACTTCTTTGTCTATATACATCTATATATATTTATAGTGTACAATGAATGTATGTACATACTATATGTATGTATTTTTCATTTACTACAAATACTTTGGCCTGTAAACACGCAATTTATTTATCTTTTAGTAAAACACACCCAACATTTAATTATCTTGTTTTGTTGAGAGTGTCAATTCGCTTTGAAATTTAGAGAGAGATTTTTATATAAAATAAAGTATCTTGAAGCTATCTCCGATTCTCTCTTTCTCTTTCCATTAATTTGTTTATCCGTCGGCTTAAAAACATCGATAGTTGTTTTTGTTTTGAATTCCGGATGCTTTCCCCTAAATATAAATTGAACTAATTACACAAATTCATAGACAAGGCTTCTAAACAAAATTTCTTGACTGTAGCATTTTTACTTATAGTATTTTAATTCTTTATACCCAGTACTGATTGAAAGGGAAAAAAGGAATTATCAATCGAAACAAACCCTATTGCAATCATTTTGAAATTCAATAAGTTTTTCACAATATTTAAATAAATAATTATTGAACTATTTAAATAATTAACTAACGCTTTTTTATAGGATTTCTTGAGTTGGATAAAGGGTATCTCGTAGTCGATCAACCGATGGCTGCAGCAATTTCACTTGTTCCCATTTACGTCAAGTAGAATATAATTTTCTAAAAACCAAACAAATTGACACTGTATCAGAGTAGGAAAGTCAAATGGTTGGGGGTGTTTTTTTTAAAGAGATAAACAGAAATTCTGTTTACACAAAAGTACTTGAATCTGAACACATGTACAATGTACATACATACATAATTCGATGTACATTTATTGTAAATACATGTGCATTCATATGTACACCTTTGAGAAGTGCCTAAAAATCTTGAAATGTTTGATAAAAGAACTTGCTTCAGAATTTCTGTCCCAGACTAGAAATGTTAAATGTCGATTATTTTCCAACAAGACTTTATATTATAAAAATTGAATCTAGATTTCTTTATTTGAAATGCATTTATGAAGCGATTTTCAATAACAACAGAATGAGGTGAATTTTTCAAAATTCTATTAAAATTGTTTATATGACAACTTCTTGATAAAGTGACTGAATCTGATCAGAAAGAAGCTTCTATATCCAATTTCAGACCCAGCACACCCAAAATAGCTTTTACTTAAGATTTGACAGCAATCTTTTGATCATGGATTTCCAGATTCGATGCTTCGAAGTCAATTGGAGTCTTGTCTATTCGAAGCACCCTTGAATATGATTAAATACAACATTTTCCGCATTGAACTGTCGGATTGATCCCTGGCAACGGACAGACAATGAAAAATTCGACATATTCACTGCAATATGTAAAAAAATTTCCTTGTTTACTACGCATAAACGATATTTGGCTATTAAGTAATTTATTTATTTATTTAACAAAATCAACAACATATACGAGCAGTGAAAATTTGTGTACATTTTCTGATGGCCATTTATCCCAATGCAACTCCCAGATATAAATAAATATATTGCAGACACTTGACTATTTAATTGAGATATCTTGCAACTTCAGTTCAACTCTCACCCCCTCCGTCAAAAAGCATTTATTTATGTATTCAATTGGGCCATGTGAAAATATTGTCGAACACCCGGTCTATAAAAATCCCTTAATGGATTGGGTGGTGGGAATGACTTAAATAGAATTTTCATGATTACCAGCCACGTGCATTGTACATTAGACAAAAGACAAGTGTTTTTAGTGCTTAAGAGAGAATGAGGCTGTTACGGGTTACAATCGAGATCCTAAAAGGTTTCGTTATTTTCACAGTTAATCTTAGTAAAGAGTATCCACAAATTTTGGTGAATAATAATGATTTTTTTTAGAATATTTCAATATATTTAAATATGACTTATATCATTATGTATAGCCCGTTTCCCTTTTTAAGAACGTAAAAATGTACAACAGATTAAGTTTCTTATACGTCTTTCTTAATTTTTGTATACAGAAGATACATACCTCATTCCTTTGTTTTCTCTCATTATAGACCTTACGGTTTGATAGCTTTAATTCTGCTTGAAATCCACTTTTAGGATCTTGATCTCCATCCAATACGTCAACCAAGTAGTTTATGTATAATATTGCCAGTTTTAATGTTTTTATCTGCAAAATATATATTAAAAATATTCATTTTCTAATGAAACTATTTCTTGTATTTTTTTTAAATTTATTGAAAAAAAATGAGGTCCATTGGCTACAAAACTGATATGTGAATTTGTTTTTTGTCATTTTATGAAAGTAAATGGTATATTCCAAATTTAACAAATTTAAAATTTACATTTTACCTTAGATAACTTTGTGTCTGAAGGAACATTGGGAATTCTTTCACGCAGGCAGGAAAATGCATTGTTTATACTTTGTGTACGCCTTCGTTCTTTTTTATTTGCAGTATTCCTCTTTTTAATAGTTCGCACAGTTGTAGTTGGAATGAAACTCAGATTATTTATGGGCGAGTATATATCATCGGGTACTTTCTTGTCGGAATCTGAAAAGGGACAAAACGAAAACACAAATACGAACACATTAGGAGGGCTTGAAAAAAGCTATAGACAGGAGAAGTTGATGTAGTTATCAATTGTTCTACAGATCATACATTTAAGAAAGCAAATGGGTCAATGAAAAAATAACTAAAAAAGCAAAGAAAATAAATAAAAAAAAACAGAATATTTGGTTTTCTACATTATACGTCTATGGCAGCACAAACTTTTAAAAACTTTGGTTAAAGAAAAGTTATATTCGTGGATTAAAGAAATTTCGAATTTTTAGAACATTTAGCTCTATATTTCTTAAGATTTGATATTAAGAGTGCTTTTTTACTGCGATTTTAAGAATCTTGATTGTTTTAAATATTGAGGGAGTGTTACCACCTCTTTAGGCCATTTAAACAGTTTTTGCAGCAAATGCAAATGCCTTAAAAACGAAGTAACAACTTCTTCAAGATCTTCAGTTTTTAAGCAAGCAAATTAAAAAATATTCTACAAATTATATACGCTCCCAGCAGTTGTTTTTTACATCAGGGCACTGAAATGCGTGGATTATTTTGCCAATTGATGTGAATAGCAATTTTATATTTAGTCCATGTCCATGTTAAATACCCACAACTCAAACCATTGATATCCGCAATTGATGAGATAGTCGGGTAAGTAGAATTATAATAATACGAAGATGATTCCCGGCACACAGCACTTGTCGTATATTTCGACATTTCACTCTTTTGCCCTTTATACCAGCAAAAAGTATATGTATTTGCAAATATGCAAAGATTTAATTATTAATACGGATCAACGCGAATATCATACATTTTGTATGCAATGTATCTCATTACCGTCTCAACAATCACTAAATTCAATTGAAGAATATTTTCGGTTCAAATTGTGTTGTCTGATAATTAAAATTACCACACCAAGCCATGAAAACACCCCCGAGAAGACACAGCCAATGGCAAGAGTTTTGTGTTCTTGTAAGAACTCGACCAATGGGAAGCTATGGTGAGAATATCACACACACGCGCACACACTAACATTTGAGATATGCGGTCATGCAGACAAAGATATTTGACACATTGCCTGCATGCCAAGGGCGTACTGAAAGGGGGTCGGCACCCCTCCCCTACATTCACAGCAAACGACTCGTAGCTTTATAATCTTTAAAATAAAAACTGTACAATCTTTTTTAATATAATGAATAAAATGATATTAAAGAATTATTATTAAATCGGGTATATCAGCATGTACACATGTTGAAATATTATTTAAAGAAAGCACGAATTTACGAAGAATATTAGTCATTTAGGCATGAAGCAATTTTTTTTTTTAATATTAACCCCGTTCTCGCAATGCTGGCTACGCCCTTGCAGCTTACTTATGCATGTGCGCATGTATATGTGTGTTTTTATCTGTAGCAATTGTTGAAAGTGGTAAAGAAAATTATGTTTCCATTAGACTGTGACCTATTATCCATTAAATGGATTAAAAGGGATCCCATTAAAGTTTGCAGAGAGCATATTCTGCGGTTCGCTTGATGGCAGAAATAGTGTGTGTTTTTCGCCAATAGAATGATTAATTTAATTGACAATGCGGCGACTTTGCTTTCTGCTTGTGGAATTAAAAATATCAAACCATACAAATTTTTTTAGATCGTTAAAAGGCAAGTTAATTATAGTTGGTTATAGTTAGTTAATTAGTTAAGCTCGTCTATCCGTCTTTTTGTCTGTCTGGGTCTATCTCAGCATATATTAATTTGTGAATCTGCTACTAATTTCAAAAGTTATTCCAGAAAAGAGTTGAAAAAATCCAAAATCCTATTACAATTATTGTAATAAAATTGTATGTCAAACGGAAAAGGAAAGGGAAAACTGTATTTACGCCATCTAGAGTGCATTGCATGCAACCGGTTCCCTTATGTGTTCACATGCGTGAGTGCCTGATACTTGTGTTTGGAATTTAAAAATTAAACAAACATAGGTTATCTGAGTCTAGAGTCTGTGGCTGGGATAATCTCAGCTTTGCGAAACAGAATCATTGACAAGTCAATGACAATTGATAAGAATATAATGCTACATGCATATGTATCTTTTAGAAAGCTGAGCTAGCGTGCCAAAGGAGAATTAAACCTGTCAACACAAAAACATACTAGTCTGACGATAGATGGCGCAAGCACTAGATTAAAATTACTTAAATGAGAACTGTGCGAGAAGTCCAATAGAAAATCAACCTTTTTTATTGGATTACGTACATATGTATGTACATATGTATGTACATATATGAAATAGGTAAATTTAACAACGAGAGCCAATTTTGTTTTCTTATCAATTTCCCATTCAGCTGTGATTTCTTACAAAAGCATTGGGAAGACACTGACCATTGACACCGTAATCGATGCTATATACGTAGGTTCTGTTAAATGCCCAGTTGGAAATTTGTGGCTCAAATTTAAAATTAATTTAATAAAACGCAGCTCACTGAAATAGTTTGCTGTATGCAGAAATAAAATACTTAAATATGAGACTAACAGTAGAGTCTTTAATTTAATGTACATATAATACATATGTACAAATAATAAAATATTGAAGCGCTGAGAAAAATACATGATTCTAAACTTTAGAATCTAAAGTAAACCGAAAAATAAGGCTCGAAGTAGGATAATTTCTCGAACGGCATAATGTTTTATTACATGAAAGGGGAATTGGGCTACTCAGAAGATTATGTGTTGGTGAGAAATCTGTTATTAGTGAATATCGCAGAAAAACTGGAGCAGCAGCAGCTTCAAAAGTATTTCGAGAGATATGGATGCGTTGAACGCTTGGATTTGTACCCGAGTGAAAATGGAAGACGAACTGGCTGCGTTGTCTTTGCCAATCCCTTCCTGCGGGCCATGTTTCACGATGTTAGTGGATGCCGTATAACAGTTCGTCCCAGTTATAGCTGGCAGCAACCAGACGCCGAGCAAATGTCGCATAGACCGGAAAATGTGGACCTGGACCTTAATGAACCTACTGCCATTATGAAACTGAACGATCATTGCCTAGACTCTAGGCCGTAGAGTATATATTCAGTGAATTATCAGTGCCTGATCGCACTCACTTTGTACGCACCTGCTCTCGTTTTTGCAACATCGCCATCCCTCGATAAATCCATCAATTTTTAATTACTTGAGTCAATGACTGCCCCACTAATGAGCATTTGCAAGCGTTAAAGCATTTGAGACAGCTTAAGAAACTGGATCTTTCCTACTATAGGATGACAGGGCTGTATATGAATTGTTTGCCATATTCTATTTATTTCGAAATATCAAATGCATTGTCGACTGCATCAATGACGAGATCCTTCTCGAAATAAGCAAACTGACCGCATTGCGCACGCCGACTTTGCAAGACGGCAATACGATCTCCTATCGTGGATTGGAAGCACTGTTCACCCTGCAAGATTTGAGGGAAATCAATGTCGCATCTGGCAGGCAAATCACTGACAATGGTGTGCTTCGACTGATATTTGCCTGCGCCAAACTGCAAGAGCTTCATCTGGAATATTGCAAGCAACTCACGGACAAGCTTTTAAATGATATTATTTAGAAACTACAAACTACAAATTAATATCATCGTCATCGTCCGCTTCCTATTAAACTTTATATGACCGGCACCAAAATTAATGAATTTACACTACTAAATGCGAATGTGGATGCCAAGAATATAATCGATGCATTAATTACCAAAGTAATATTATGTTAGAACTCCTTATCCAAAAAAAAATTAAATAAAATATGTACTTTGTGGAATCAAAATATTTTACATTGAATACGTTGCTGATAAGCACGATTTATAGGACTAGCAGATTTCCGACTGGGCATGCTCAAACTAAGATGCGTACGTAAATATGTTCAAATGTATGTGTGTATGTGTATGTATATGTGTAGAACACTGTTGATTTTCACGCTGACCGCTCTCTTCTGTAGCCGGCCCTGGCGTAAACTTGATTCAGAGCTTCAATTCAGTTGATAGTCAGTCAGTGGGAGCATCAAAAAGCTCTCACTTCAAGTTGAATGCCAACGAAATATACGTTTAGTACAATTTTTAAGACATAGTGGAACAGATCGTGCGATTTCTGCTGGCCAAAATACGAATTAATTAAATAGTAAGTTAAATATACATTCATACATATATACGTTAGTACGTATGAATATTTAATGTATGTATGCATGTTTGTATTTGTGATTAGCAAGTAAACAGTCAAAAATGAAGACGATTAAGTCAGATCATTTTGGGGATTTTTTACAAGCACATCAATATTTATATATGAATATTGTACATATGTATGTATATATTCAATCAATGTATTAATAATATCTGTGAATTTACACATACATACATATGTACATGTTTAAATGACTTCTAGGGGCAAACTGGTTTGTTTTAGGAAGTACATACATATAAGTATTGAAAATATACGTAAGGGTGAAGCTCTTATGAAAACTGTATTTAAAGTGTTTAAATAACATCACTTGTTTATTACTTTATCTCGAATTGTGCAAAATGGAACATACTTGTATTTTAAACATTTTTTTTTTAGAAAAATATGCATATGCAGTGTATGTATATACACTTATGTATGCATATGTACATAAACGCAATAAAGATGCAAGTGTATCTTTAAAAAATTACATTGTACAATTAAGATACAAATGTATCTGAGTATACCATATATGTAGGTATGTCCTTGTCCGTTTCGATTAATCCATCGATATCAAAATGCGTCGATATCAATAATCTTACGAAAGACCTGAATTCACTTGTTGCGAAACTTCAATGATGATCAATTGTGTCTTCTAATGTATATTTTTATTTTTTTTAAAGGAAAACCGATGATGGAGATTAAGTGTTTTCTATTATGTCTTCTGGCATGCACCTGCCTTGGCCAAGACACATCGTTGGACGATCTTATTGCTGATATTTTTAAAACAGATCCTACCGCATTCAGTTCTACTACTACGACACAAGCAACTCCAATTGTAACTCAACCTTCGGCATCTCCCAACACCGTAGAGGAACGCAACAAATATGAGTCCTGTGGCGACCAGAAAGAGTGTGTTCCCAGATGGTTGTGTGCTAACGATACCATAAATACCGGTGGAGAAAATATCATAGACATTCGTATAAACACAGACTCGCCTACAGACTCAGCCACAAAAACGTGCTCAAATTATTTGCATGTCTGTTGCAACATTCCCGACAAGGTAAATTTGCATCTTTTTATTTATTTTATTCGATAAATTCGATCAAATTATATTATCCAAGAGGGACAAACCGGAAGTACCAATTACGCCTGTTGACACCAATCGGGGATGCGGTTATCGAAATCCGAAAGGCGTTACTTTTAAAATTACTGGAGCTTTGGATCAAGAAGCCGAATTTGCCGAGTTTCCCTGGATGGTTGCCGTGTTACGCGAAGAGTCCGCTCTAAATCTGTACGAGTGCGGCGGAGCCATAATTACCCCCGAGGTTATTTTAACGGCAGCCCACTGCGTTCACAACAAAGATGCTAAATCTTTGATTGGTATGACTCTACATAGACTTCATATCACCACTTTTGCTAATTATATATGTTTTTATAGTGCGAGCTGGTGAATGGGATACCCAGACGAAGGATGAACCAATTCCTCATGAAGATCGTTATGTAAAGGAGATTATATATCACGAGCAGTATAATAAGGGATCTCTTTATAACGATGTCGCCCTACTCTTTTTAGAAAGTCCCTTGAACTTGCAAGAGAATATTCAACCGGTTTGTTTGCCAAATGTAGGAGAACAATTTGACTTTGACCGCTGTTTCGCGACGGGCTGGGGAAAGAATAAATTTGGCAAAGATGGGGAATATCAAGTAATTCTTAAAAAAATTGATTTACCCGTTGTTGAAAGGTCGAAATGCCAAAATAACCTGCGTGACACACGTTTAGGAAAGTACTTTATATTGCACGACAGTTTTATTTGTGCAGGAGGAGAAAAGGATAGGGATACATGCAAGGGCGATGGTGGCTCTCCTTTAGTGTGCCCAATCAAGGGTCAACCTGATCGCTTTAAATCTGCTGGCATAGTTGCTTGGGGAATTGGATGTGGTGAGGAAAATATTCCTGGAGTTTATGCAAGTGTTGCTTACTTAAGATCATGGATCGACCAAAAGCTTAACTTGAGACAGATCAATCCAAAATACTTCACGCCCTAATCAACTTATTTTAAAAGAAAATGTAAAAAATTTTTTATTTGAAAACTGTGCAATAAAATTGGAAATAAAACAAAGGTATATTTTGAGTACAAAATACTTTATAGATTTTTTTTTTATTAATTATAGTAATATTTGAATATTGAGACCTTTATTTTAAAAGGCTAAAGGGGAAGGATTTTTGGAACCAACCTACGAACAGTCTCGACGTCTCCTTTCACGAAATTAAAGAAGCAGAGCTGCCAGATCTGGACAACTTTGATTTCGCGAAATGGGCTTCGTGTAAAAAGAGAACCTGTTCATGCCCCGTGAAACGTGAACATATATCGGAAATATAATTAAATTGTGCAAAAATTATCGATAGCCAATAATGTGTTTCACTTTTGTTCGCAGTTAAAGCTTAGTACGCAAGCTAGATAAATTTTACGCGGCGTAAAGTGCTCAATATTTAGCAGTCGACGAGCGTAAGCCCAGTGTTGCCAATGCAACACGGACAAATAACCAAAAGTTGAGTCGTAACTCTACGCGTCAGCGGCGGTTTATTTTAAATTTGAACATGCAGAGCTGATTTGGATAAAAGAGGAGAGAATAGGCATTTAAAAATGCAAATGAAAGTTAATAGAGGAGAAATATGCGATGGCACGCAAGCACAGCGGGTATTGGGTGCACCCATCGCTTTTGAACTTTTTACGTGGATTCTCTCACTATATTAATGAAAAAATGCAAAGTCTTTGGTTTATGTCTATAAAAACAATTTTAGTTTTCGTTCTTGCTTATAATTCATTAATATTGTCGTCGTTATTGTCAACGTCGCTGTTTTTCGTCGAAGTTCCAGCCATTTTTTTTAATTTATGTGAGTGAGCGAGATAGATATACCCAGCGAAACTCTAAACAGTTCGATGTTTCGCTGGGCCAGTCAGCTGTTTCGAACAGTGTTCCTTTATGTTACAGCGCTGTTATTTTCGTGAGTCTGTGGACACCCGAGCGTAGCTAAATGTCAAGTTCTTCTTCTTCCCCTTACGCCAGCGTTTATTTTTATATGGAGTTTGGGTTTACGCCAGGCCTTTTTTTGAGTTTGCGTACTATGCTAAAGCAAACAAGTAACTAACCCCCAAACCAAAAAAAAATCTGAGGCTAACCCTAAATTATTTTTTTACATACAACTTTTCACTCCCTATTTCAGTTTTATATACAGTATTTAAATATTCATTAATAATATACGTAAATAAATATAATGACATACTCTTCTTGATCTCAAATTATTAGATACTGACACTCATATGGACTGTACATTTATAATTTTTAGGCACATATGGAGTGCAAAAAATTTTAATTTTGGATAATTTACTCTTTACTCTTGGGCAAAGTGGGAAAGCATTACATGAAAAGATTTTGTTGGAATACCCATAATTTGATAGCTGACAATGTTGAAGAATAATCGATATATAATTACTATCGAAACCTGCGATTAAACACAACACTGAGGATGACGCACGAAGAGAACAAAGATGGCGTTCACGATGGCTACACGAACAAAGCCAGCAGAACACTAAATATAAAAGTTGTAAATTTTAGTGAAAACATTGTTGAAACAGTGCAAATTATCCTGAAAAGGCAATCTAAAATTGTTATACCATGTGTAAACTAAAAGCGGATTACGCAAACTAACCATTGGCCATAGCTGTGGAAGTTTTGTGTAATTCAAAACATACATACATATGTAGTTTGTGTTTCGTGGTCAAAAGAAATACAAATCCGATCCACACCTTTTATTATAACTTAGAGAGGTACGGTTTAGATAATATTGTGAGAAAGTGCACCATAATTGCTGCCAGCGTCAACAAAAATTACAACAAAAATAATTTGCATTTTGTGCAAGTGAGTATACCAATAAAAGCAGTGAATGAAGTTCTCCAATCGCTTGAGACTTCTTTAAAGTAATCATCGTATGAAAATAAAACATTAAATGCATTGAATAAAACCAATTTGTGTGTAAATATACGCAAATTCACATTTAAAGCTCATAATACAGTTTTTTCTTAAAAATGTACAGCAATTACTAATATATATTAAATATTAGGGTGAATGAATTGCAAACGCATTCATATAAACATAAATTTAAAAATTGAATGCATTTTATATATGCATTCGCACATCCATAATTCGATTTATGCCTCTTGTAATTCTTTGAGTAATTGTGTGTGTTTATGTTTTGTATCTGCATCGCCGTGTACGTGCAAACATATATGCACATAGATATATGTGTGTGCATATAAATATGCATATGTATGTACACTACGTACACCAATACAAACGCATTTACACATGATCCCGTCGCAGTCGCTGTTCACTTCTCTATACGTAACAAGTAAAAGTGGTCTCTTCAAGTGTGCTCAACCATTAGATACCCTACTCAGTATTTAATATTTGAAGTATAACATGTAGAAAGCCTGTGCACACACACACACACGCCCTCCAGCACATAGATACACCTTGTGAGCACGCTATACGGTGTTCAGTAGGATAACTATTTTCTTCATGAATAATTTCTATGATCATAATACCGTTGTAATTATGCGAAATTCTGCAAAATAATTAAAATTAAATTGATAACACTTTTGTTGCACAATTCTAGTGTACCTTTAATGAAAATGTATAGTTGATCGGGAAGAAAGTTGTTTTGTTTCTACCTCTATTTAAAATACTCATTTTCCTTTATTATCTTCTTGGAAAGGAAGTAAGATTTCTTTTAACACTCCCCTCTTCATTGTTGCAATATTATTATATTTATATAAATTTCATTTAAATACATTTATTAAATCTTAAACTTATAAAACAAAAAAACAAAAAACATTACCTGCTTAAAAGTAAACATGCTCAAAAGTTTGAAGTTTGAAATGGTTGAAATTGTTAAAGTTATCTATCAACACAAAGAGAGTTGGGATAGTCTTTATCACAGCACTAACAATGCGATAAGAACAGTTTAGAAGGCAGCACTCGGTCATTTAAATAAGATTCGCAACAAGTTGTCCACAACATGGCATCAAATATTTTTTTAGATTAAAATTTCATTTCGTCATTGTCGAGATCTTCTTTTAGATTAATAATTTATTTCGTTATTTGGTTAATGCTTAAATATGAATATGAAATCAACTTACTCAAATTTAATAAACCCAAAAAATAAGGAGTATATAAAGAACATTTGAAAAATGTCAAGTGAATGTTTTGAAAATATAAACAATTCACATACTTTCATTTGCAAAAAAAAATATTTTATACAGTATTTGTGCAATTTTGGCATATTTCCGACAAATTTGCAATTAGGTATTGTTGCAACTAATGGACTTATACATAGGTATAAGGATTATAGGATTAAATATATACTTTATAATACAAAAACCAGTATGTGCATTTTGAATTTTCCCAAAGTTATATTATAATTTAAGCACGAATCTTACAAATTATGAATTAATTTTAATTGATTTATCAAGTTTAATCATCTTTAATAGATATTTGATTTGAATATTTAAATTTATTTATTGAAATGTATCTACTTACAGACTTTGTATCCAGCATCGATACCGTCCATAAATCTTTGAAAAAATGGCGACCAGCGATGATGAGCCGATGCACTTGTATGAAGTGTTTCAAAACTGTTTTAACAAGATAGCAAATAAGCAACCCTCAGGCACAGTTGGAACTGAGCGGGGAGGCGGCTATCACTCACCATATGGAGGCCTTGCTGTAGAGAATGGAATGTACCCAAGTGACTTCAATTCCATGCACGATGGAGGCAACGGGAGCAACAATAGGTTTGCGAATGTATCAACGGTTGATCAGTATTTTGATTCCGGGGCTACCAGTAGCACTGGTGCAGGAGGAGGAGGCGGCGGCGGAGGTGGATGGTATCAATCTCAGATGCACAGTGGTCCTAGCTATATGAATCAAGCGACTTATCAAAACAACACTCCAATTTCATCGCACAATTTGGAGCATCAACAAGTGCTAAATGCGGATGGGACGAGTATTGGCATCCAAATGGGTAACGAGAGCGGGCATATTGGCATGCACAGTCCAGTATCGACATCGCTTCCGCCAATGAGCTCATTTCGTGGCTCCGGTAGTATACCAAACATTGGAGGACCCACCGTGCCAACAGTGCTCTCTCCGGCCGTATACAATTCACCACAACACAACAATCAAACAACCGTGCAAGCTGTTGTGCAGCATAGTTCACTTGGTCATCATTCCCTTAATCATACCCATACCCCGCTACCTCATGCACATTCCCATCATAATCAGCAACTTAGTCCTGCAGTGCAGAGCGCGGACAACTTTGGTGTTGGTGGGATCAATGCAGGCCCCAATGCGAAAGTCGTCGGAGTTGGAGTTGGAGCTGGAATCGGAGCTGGAGCTGGTAATTCTTCGGCAACATCATTGCGTCAACAAATCTATATGTCGGCTGCAGCAGCTGATCAGAGTATTAGTAGCTTCAGTTCAAATCCATCAACACCTGTCAATTCACCGCCTCCTTTAACGCAATCTGGAGTTGGCGAATCATCTGGCGGTAATGCTGGATGGAGTCACACTGTCTTAAATAGTGGAGCTAGCTCAAGCTATGCTAGCGATATGGTGCCTGTAACTAGTTTACATACCATGGCATCTGTATTTCAAGGTGCCCGCATGGAGGAGCGTTTGGATGATGCCCTTAATGTTCTGCGAAACCATTGCGAGCCCGAAATGCTATCAAATGCTATTAACAATCCTACATTGAATTCATTGGACAATACTGAAACGTTATCTTCCTTTGTGGCCAATTCACCATCGTCGCACGTTCTTGGCGGCAGTTCCGCCGGAAATGGTACACTTGGACCCAATTCATCGAGTACACTCGCGCACGAGGTTCTTTCTTTGGGTACATCGGGATCTGGTGCCTCGGCAGTTCAATCTGGATTGCCAAACATTAAAATGGAGCGAGGTGGAGCCACGTCAATATCAACATCCGGTACGAAAGCATCCAAGAAACGAAAGGAGCAATCGGGAATGAGTAATGTAACGCATGCGGGTGTCTCTACCACGTCAAATCTTTCAAATCTGGACATTTCTGATTCGAAACCCACCAGCTCGGTGGAGACATCCAATCAACAACAGCTTCAACAGCTTGCCCAGGGGGGCGGAAAGGGTTCCGGATCTGGTTCTGGTTCAGGCTCGGGCTCGAAGCGACCTCGCAGATATTGCTCGTCTGCGGACGATGATGATGATGCCGAGCCAGCTGTAAAGGCGATTCGCGAAAAGGAACGGCGTCAGGCAAATAATGCACGGGAACGCATTCGTATACGTGATATTAATGAGGCTTTGAAAGAATTGGGACGTATGTGTATGACACACCTGAAATCAGATAAACCTCAAACAAAGCTGGGTATACTTAACATGGCTGTCGAGGTAATTATGACACTGGAGCAACAGGTTCGCGAACGTAATCTAAATCCGAAGGCGGCCTGTTTAAAGCGTCGCGAGGAGGAGAAGGCGGAGGATGGACCCAAGATGGGTGTCCAACACCATATGATACAACAGCCATCTGTGAGCACCGTCGGGAACAGTTATCATAGTCAGCCTTCACAACTTGTGCCAGCCGCATCATCACAGACCATAAGTAGCATGGCCTTACCTGCCAATCAGGCGAACAATAACGTCGTATTACCACCACATTTGCAACAACAGATTGGCCAGCATCCGCAATAGCAGCATGATGCAGCCAGCAGCAATGATTTAAGGGCATCACCATCTTCCATTACAACTCAATTGATCCAAGGCTCTGCCACGACAAAGTACTCAACAACCTTTGAGCTAGAGCAACAATTATTAAGCAACTTTTTCAGACGTCATGCCGCCGTCGCACAAACCAATCCTGAGCCAATACCCCCATTGCAGCATCACCCTTTTTAGCCTATTTTATACTTTGGTTCAAGAATATACTTATATGTATGCCAATATACAGTTTTGATCTACTAAATCAATTGTATATACTTGTTTTTTTCAATCATCTTTGACGGAGCAAAATCAATTAAGTTTATTATGAATTTCTATCCTCATGGATAATAATATGTGGATTTTTGCATCATTTCGTGCGATGTCACCGTAGCCATCTTTTCATGCATACATAATTATATAATTAGGTCTAAGTAGGTTTATTTACAAACAACAAAAAGTAACAACAAAAAAAGATTTAAATAAAAATTATAATAATAATAAAGAAAGGAGAAAAAATCACACGAAACCCAATTTCATACATACAAAAATTCTTGTATTCCCCCATATCTTTAGGACTCTATACATAAGTATATGCATATTCATTTTTCTTAATCGTGTTAAATGCTCGCATGTAATTAAAAACAAAAACAAACAAAATAAATAACATAAAGCAACCGAGTACTTACAATAAGTATTAGAAGGAAGTAATCGTTAAATAAGATTAAAAGGTAATTGTTAAATTAACTTTAAGCTTTCAAAAAACACACAAAAACAAAAGAAAATAACAAAAAAAAAATATAATAAAACTTTTTAAACGGTTATCAATTATATATAATACGCTAGAGTAGGTTAACATTAAACGGAATTTATAATGCTATTTTATGGGCAGCGTTGTAAATTTTACTGACATAGAAAATACAACATAAATATTTGACAGCTTAAATATCTTCGAAAATGTCAAGAGCTGCCAAATATGATGATGATATCAATGCTGCTTAGATAGTTAAAACGCGAAACATACAAATGTAATTGTTTGACGATATTCAAAGAGCATTCATGGTATGTGTATGCTGTGTATATTTCGTAAACGTGAAATATAATTACTTTAATTCTTTATAAATTTCATTTATTATCACTATGTTATTAAGTAGTAATATCATTATATGTTACACCTGATAACATATACATACATATAGCTTGTTAATGGTGAAAAGCATTTTTTGCAAAATTGTATTTAGTTTTTCTTTATTCATACATAAATTGCTCAAACATTTCAATTATAAATTGTATAAATATATGTATGTGTTTCTTAGTAAACAATGGTTGCCACGCCGATGATGAATAAATGAGGCAAAACATAACTAACTCGTATATATGTACATATATGCATCTGTTAGCGCTAATAATATGTAATTTACAATGGTATTATGGTTTCATTTGAATTCGCCTTCACATCCGTCATTATATTCAAATATGAAATACTCATTTTCCATTCCATCAAAATATCGGCCCATACGATTTTGTCTGCCATCGGAACGATAGAGCGATCTAGCTGAGGATTCCAGAAGTTAAAAGACGTTCTGAGGAAAGAACGTTGTTGAATATGTACTTTCCTCTTTTAGCATAGTACGCTCTAGCCGAAAATATGTTTGCAAGGCGAAAACTCCATATAAAAAAAAAGGGTTGCAAACATGCTCGAAATTATTTTGTAAGGCCATTTCTAAACCTATGTACGCTGTACCTAAATATGGGCAGCTCAGAATATTTTCCGGCGTTTTACAACACTGTTTGGTAAACAGATGGCATATTTTTTTTTGACCTTTCGAAACATCGATTGAATCGTTGTTTCGACTAGTCGAAATCTTTTTGAACAGAAATGGCTACAATATTGTGGGATATGACCGAAAAAAAAAACATTTTAATGGGATTTTTATAATTAATAATTTTTAATTTAATAATTAGGGTATTAGTCGCTGCTACTTCTCTTATCCTTTCCATTTTGTCCATTTTCTCTTTATTTTTGTGCTCAATGTTATTTATTTGTTTGTTGTGCACAGCTGACGAACAGTGTGACCACAGCTAAATAAGACCAACAATCTCTCAACTTTTTAGTGATTTTTGGTATTATGCTGTCACACTGAAGTTTGTAAACATCGAACATTTCGAGCGCCCAAAATGTTTTCGGCTAGAGCGTACTACGCTTTTATCTAAATTAATTGGAGTGTCGAGGTTGTGTTTTTGAAAAACGATAATGAAGTGTAAGAATCTGTTGAGTTCTTGTATACAAGTCAAAAATATGTAGAACACACGTTTGAACATGTATTCTGTACATAGGTATATGACCGCAAAGACATGTTGTCCTGAGCTTGAATCCCGCTTCAGAAGCTTTCGTATCTTTCATTTTTGTTTTTATAATACATTTCTTTTGGTAACAGTCCAGTAGCCGGTGCCAGCGGCAAAAAAAAAAAAAAACAAACAAAAAGAGGACGATTTATGATGAATTTTGGCGAATAAATTTTTAGGGGGTCTCAATTAGTTTATTTTTTATTGAATTTTGAAATTTAGATATTTTCAATGCAAAATTATCTTTTGCATCGTTGCAAAACCCAAAGCAGCCTTGATAAACAACAAAAACAATAGTGAAAAAAGTAAATTTGTTCTTAAATTTCGAAATTCAATTAAAAATAAACTAGTTGAGACCCCCAAAAAATATATTCGCTAAAATTCATTATAAATCGACCTCTTTCTCCTTTTGTTTTGTCGCTGGCACCGGCTAATAGACCTTTACCTTTCTTTTATTTACAGGTTCTCTTTCGGTCGAGTTTGTTCGACTTTATACAGTTTTTATTTAAAACAAATATCGTATACAATCGATTAGCTTCAGTGTGTCCTCATAAAAAGTCCATCACTGCGTACATATTCATGTGTATCGGAAAAAAAATGCAGATTGACATCCTAATTAATTACCCATCTCTATTTCTAAAGTCTTTTAAAGCGCATTTAATATTTAAAAGATTTTAAGTAAAGTACATACGTTTATAAAAATGACTTCAAATGAGTATTGGGGCGAAACATCATACGAAATTAGAAAGATACTCTACACATGGACAATCAAAAACTTCAATTTTTTACATGATTTGCAATTAGTTGCAGGCCTTACTTCACCCGAGTTTCCAAACGACGAAAGTGGTGTGCTATTTCGTTTGGAGCTAACAAAATTTACTTATGAAGGCTTGTTTATATGTTTGCATACCCTCGCAAGCAACCCAGTACATAAGGGCCAATTTAAAATTTCGTTTCCAGCAAAACCGTCTAGTTATGTTTTCCACTGTTTGACATCGTCTCAACCAAAATCAGGAGTACAAGCTGATTTTTATAAAGATCGAGATGCTTACTTGACCGATCAGAATCTAATTATACACTGTGAGATCGTTTTGATAAGAAATAAAGTTCAGAAATATGGGCCACACGACAGTTTAATCAAAGTTCCTAATTGTACATTCGCTGAAGATGTTGGCGAAATACTGAACTCAAAGGAATTGACCGATGTGACAATCGTTACAGGCGACGGCCATAAAATACCAGCTCATAAGATCATTCTATCAGGTAATTAATCCTATACAAAAATTACAAGTTTAATTAATCCTATACAAAAATTACAAGTTATGAATATCTTGCTTTATGCTTCTAGCACGCAGCAAAGTCTTTGCGGCCATGTTCAAGCATCCATTGAAGGAAAATACCGAGAATTGTGTTGCTATTAGCGATTTCACTTTCGATGTTGTCACGGAACTGATACGATACATTTACACCGGCGAAGCACCCAAACTGGATGAGATGAGTGAAGATCTTCTAGCTGCAGCTAACAAGTATGAGCTCGACCGGCTGAAAGCGATGTGTGCCAAGTCCATGAGCGAAAACCTCTCCGTAGAAACTGCACCGATGGTTCTAAGGGCAGCTGATCTATACAACATTAAGGATCTGAAATCCAGGGCTATCAAATTTATACAAAATTATGTTCACGAAGTCACTGAGACGTCAGACTGGAAAAATCTAATTACAGATAGCAAGCTGATATTAGAAACTTTGATCGTACCAAAGAAATGTACATTAAAACTAAATGATGATACGGAGAAACCGAGTAAGCAAGAAAGTGAATAACCGAGCACACAAATTTATAATCAGATATAATCTGAGATATACTATACTATACTTATACTGTCAATATGATTGTTCTATACGTATAATAAACTACAAATGTGAAGTCATTTTAGAAATATGTTTATGGATTTCGTTAAAGTGCAGTTATAGGCTAGGGTGTCGAGGTGGAGAAGCATCAATGTATTTACATATATACAATGTGTGTGTCCAAACTCATGTGTGAAACAAATGAAACAATTTTCTCAAAAATATGGTGAAAAATAAAATTAAGTGAAAGCCGTGCGTTCCGCTTGAAGTCATATCATATATCATAGTAAAGGGATATTTTAATTGGATAAGCTAGGATTGTTGATATAATGTTAATATATTGATAGATCTTTTTTGGCGATGATGATATATTTTTAAGTGATATTTTTTTAAAACGATAAGATCCATATAATTGTGCGATATTATCGTGCGCTATTTTTTACCATTTTTTTTTTTATATTTTGCCGTTACTTTTTCTCAACGAAAGCGAGGAGGCTAAAATTTATTCGGATATAATAAACGACAATATTGCATTAAAATAGTAAACATTAGTGGTAGCATGACTAATTTAGGGTCGAAGAACAGTTGATTTAAGATCGCCCCCAGATATTTATATCATAGATATTATCAATATTTAATTGGTCAAAAATATCAAGACAAATGATATATTTTTCATATCGAAATATATAAACGATATTGATATTTAAAAAAAAATTATCAACAACCCTATGATAGGTAAAAACATATAGGGCACTCAAAATGTTCGATGTATTGATGTCCGGCCTTCAAACTTCAGTGTGACAGCATAATACCGAAAATCACTAAGAAGTTAAGAGATTGTTGGTGTTATGCTGCTGTGGTCACACTGTTGCGTCAGCTATGCACAACAAACAATTAAATAGCATTGAGAACAAATCCCACAAATCCCGGTCAAATCCCACAATATTGGCCTCAGTTGCACCTCCTCAATCACTCAAATTTGCTTTTGTGTTCAAAGAGCTTAATTCGGCTGCTTATTTTGCTGCTTGTTGGTCGCCATTTCTGTTCAAAAAGATTTCGACTAGTCGAAACACTGATTCAATCGATGTTTTGAAAGGAAAAATAAACTTGCCAGCTGTTTACCAAACAGTGCTGTAAAACGCCCGAACATTTTCTGAGCTGTCCATAATTAGGTACAGCGTACATGGGCTTAGAAATTTCATTTTATATGGAGATTTGACCATACAAACGTATTTTCAGCAGCTTAAACAAATAAAAACAAGGATATGTGAGCAATGAATTAAGTACGGGTTCAAGTAATTTTCAGCTCTGCTTAATGTTACAGCTACATATTAGGGCTTATTAGCCAGCTGCGAGTATAAGATTTATTACAGATATTAGACAACTTAAAAATTATTTATCTTATTTAAATTATTTCAGTGTACCCAAAAACATTGTACGTATTTAATAAATATATATTAAAATAAAATATTAGATTTCGTTCAATTCCATTGTTCCAAGAACGACGCTCATTTCAAAACCATTTTTTATTTAAATGGAGTCGTCATGTACAAGTATTAAAAATGTAGTCTGGCAACTTCGGTAGCATTCGCGGCATTTTATTTTGTGAAATCGTCTTAGGGCATCATGCAGGAATTCGAAAAAATTGAAAAAATTGGGGAGGGCACCTATGGAGTCGTTTACAAGGGCCGTAATCGTGTTACCGGGCAAATTGTTGCCATGAAAAAAATTAGATTGGAAGCAGATGATGAAGGAGTGCCGTCCACTGCTATAAGGTATGTGCATACACACATTCATATGTGGTTAAATTTCAACTTGATAAATTTGAACTAAAGCGCAAGCATCATTTTACATTCTAGAGAAATTTCGTTGCTTAAAGAGCTAAAGCATCCAAATATAGTACGTTTGGAAGATGTGTTAATGGAAGAGAGTCGGATATATTTAATATTTGAGTTTTTATCAATGGATCTTAAAAAATATATGGACTCATTACCACCCGAGAAACAACTTGACAGTCAACTAGTTAAAAGCTATTTGTACCAGATAACTAATGCCATTTTATTTTGCCATCGTCGGCGAGTTCTGCACCGCGATCTAAAACCCCAAAACCTTCTGATTGACAAAAATGGAGTAATTAAAGTGGCTGACTTTGGACTTGGCAGATCTTTTGGTATACCAGTCAGGATATATACCCATGAAATTGTGACCCTATGGTACAGAGCTCCCGAAGTATTGCTGGGCTCTCCAAGGTACTCTTGCCCGGTTGATATTTGGTCTATTGGTTGTATTTTTGCTGAAATGGCCACCAGGAAGCCACTATTTCAAGGCGATTCCGAAATAGACCAACTATTCCGAATGTTCAGGTAAGCACTAAAACTGTGATTGTTATTGAATGCCATTTGCTGCGTGCAGTAAAACGAAAGCCAGCTCGATTAAAAACGAAAAGAAATAAAATGACGCCAGATATGGATCAAACAAAAAATGATTTGATTTAATCATGTGGCAATATCAGCCTCTTTATCGAATATTCGATATCTTAAACAAATTTTCAAATCTGCATAACTGACAATTTGTTATTGTGTGATTAGCCTCTAACTGCATTTTTATCAGACGTACATTTTTTACTAAAATAATCTTTATTTTGAATTTCAGAATCCTTAAAACTCCCACCGAAGAAATATGGCCGGGAGTAACCTCGCTTCCAGATTACAAAAATACATTTCCTTGCTGGTCGACAAATCAATTAACCAACCAGCTCAAAAATCTTGATAAAAATGGCGTGGATCTTATTCAAAAGATGCTTATTTATGATCCAGTACATAGAATTTCCGCCAAGGATATTTTGGAACATGAGTATTTTGATGGTTATAAATATAATGTGTCTACATCAGAATAACTAAACATTTATAAGTATTAATACGAAGATTTAATTAAATATCTTAAAATTAAAAATAAAAACAATTTGAATCAGTAATACCACTTAAATCATGTATGTACAGTGTGCCACTAATGTCTTCATACACCATAAATTGGTCAAATTTGGGTATAATAAAGATGTTTTGATGCGGTTTTTTTATATTAACCTTTAGTTCACTTAAATTCCGTTCGACTGATACCAAAATTTCTTTAACCCATTAAATACCCATTGAAAATTTTGAATTTAAAAAAAAAGCTATTTTTCAACTTTTTTCCTCGATTTTTTCGAAAAAATATTTTGATGCAAAAAGATTCTTGAAACAATTCTAAGAGTATCTGCAAAAAAAAATTTTCAAAAATATTTTTGCTAGTATTTTTTATAATTTATTGAAAGTTGCTAAAATTGACTATTTTAACCCCTTTTTCCTCTTTTTCATACAAAAAGCGGCTTTTAAGCAACTTTCAATAAATTATAAAAAATACTAGCAAAAATATTTTTGAAAATTTTTTTTTGCAGATACTCTTAGAATTGTTTCAAGAATCTTTTTGCATCAAAATATTTTTTCGAAAAAATCGAGGAAAAAAGTTGAAAAATAGCTTTTTTTTTAAATTCAAAATTTTCAATGGGTATTTAATGGGTTAAAGAAATTTTGGTATCAGTCGAACGGAATTTAAGTGAACTAAAGGTTAATATAAAAAAACCGCATCAAAACATCTTTATTATACCCAAATTTGACCAATTTATGGTGTATGAAGACATTAGTGGCACACTGTATATATTTTTTCATTATTTTCATGGATAAGCGGTTAAGCATGCACTCTGCAAATATTTACTAAATTGTAATTGACCAACAGAGACAACTACAATTCTTTAAGGAATAAATAATTTATTTGCAGTTATATTCGAAAAAAGCTTTTGTATTTACACAGTTTAAGCTTGATTTTAATAATAGCTTGAAGGTATTCAAATTGAAAAGCTATTTAAAACATATTTTTGACATTTCGACAAACTTTGTTGCAAGTGTTTCATAGTATTCCAATTCCACGTTCCAAAATCAACGGAGCTCTACTTACGTTTTGATATGCCGCATTGTCGGCAAACGAGTTGAATAACATCGATTTATCGATTTTTTGCTAGTTAACTTCTTAGGAACTCATTTTTTTTCAATAAAAATATTGACGTAAAAGAAAATAAGAAATGCTAAATGAAGTTGATAGTTTCGCTGACATCTTTCGAGGTGGACTGCCTTATTGCCTTCTTGTCGCGTTGCCAATATTAATACTTTGCTCCCCAAGCATGGCTAGCGATTTTCAGGTCATGTCCATGACAAAATTTGATGTCAACGGTGAACAATTCGGTACATTTGTGAATATTACTTATTTTGTGGTCAAATTTTTAATAATACTAAATCACATTCTACATTATATAGGTAGTCGATCTTCCGCAATATCCCTAGAAGCAAAGTCCCTCTATACTTGGAGTACTGGACGTCATTGTGTTCTTGCAAGGTAAGCATACCATTAATTAAAAAGACGGCATACATGCTGAACCAAAAGCTACCCTGTACAAGTTTTAATTATATTAGGCCTTACAATTGTTTATCATAATGAATTGAATTTCAATACGTGTAGCAAATTACAAATTTAATGCAACACATGGTTTAATCTCAAAAATTATCTAATCTCCAAGCATAAACTAATAAAGATACTGATTCTCTCAGTGCAACGCATAGGTAAGAATACAATAATACAGGGTATTTACTGTTTTGTATTCAAGGCTGATACTTAATAGAGGGAAAAATTAACCCCTATAGCATTAATTTAGGTTACTCGTGCCTGCATAATATAAAGGAAATTATAAATTTAAATCTTTTATTTTAGGCTTCTCGATATTTCTGTCAACGATTTAAACAAAGTTCGGCAAAAGGCTGGCGGCCTTATAATTATGTTGCCGAAAGATGTTTCAGCCTTGAACGATGAAGTAAAGGAACATGTTTTAATGTTGGAGCAGCAGATGCTGACACAATCTATACCAGTGCCAGTTTATTTTGCTCCCTTCAACCCCAAGTTGGAAGAGATTTTAAAGGATGTTACCCACACAGCAATTGATAATAATATTGAGAACAAAACTGCATTTGGACAAATGCTACTATTAGTTTCGGCAAATGGATATCATGTGACCGTGGATGGGCAAAATAGTGCGCCGAATAAAAATAGCAAAATACCTGTTATTCAAGGAGAATTTGTACCAAATCAATTTGTCTCCAAACATATTGATAACTCTGGCGATGGCAATAGTTTACCTCTTATTCTGATAACAGCAAGTCTAAAGACTTTTGGTATAATTAATGTAAGTGAAAGGATTAGAAATTTAAATTTATCGCCTAACGATCATTGTATTCTTTTAGGATTATCCACTCAATGCTGATTCAGCTGTTACAATGGCGCTTATAGAAGTATTCAGTAAATTACACTCAATGATCAGTATGTCGCCAAAATATCGATTGGGTTTCCTGCTAACTGACTCTGGATTATTGCTCAACTTCCAGGGATCGAAAAAATGGTTGGAAATTGATGAGAATGTTGTTTTACAGGTAATTACTAAATTTAATAACGTTTCTATTAACATTATTATAATTTGATAAATTTCTTCAGAATGTGGAATTTGTTTTATGCTTGGATACAATTACGCAAAGCTTGGCATACAATCAACCGAATGTTCTGTATATGCATGTGTCGAAGCCACCTAAGGAGAAAACTTCAATAAGTCATTTCTTTAAAATACTCAAATCAGTCTCTGCTCGTCACGGTGGTAACCTAACTGTTGAAGGTGTTCATAAGAAAATCAACTTGGCCGACTCTAAATTATCGTGGGAGCACGAGCGTTTCAGCATGAAGAGATATCCGGCTTTTACATTGTCTTCGGTGAAAAATCCTGGAAGCCCTTTGAGAACAACTATGTTTAAGGATGACGAATCCCAAATAATGACACAACTGATAACTTCGGCGAAAATAATTGCAGAATCACTTGCCTGTTATATGTATAAATTAGAACCACTATCTGATGTCTTTGATGGCCATGCTGTAAGTTAAATTTGATATTTACCTTGATATATCCTTTTGATTTCTATATTTATATTGTTTTTAGGCTATAAATGAAGATAATATTTTGCCATATCTTAGTCTGAGATCGATCTTGCAGAATAACGATATCAAGGATGGATTTGAAAAGTATCTGAAAAATGTGAAAATCATTTATGATAAACCTGATGTACGTGAGCCGGACTTTATGTTCTACAATGGCATAGATGCAAAGTTAAATGTGTATAGAGTGAAACCAGCAATTTTTGATCTATTCCTCACTTTTATTATCACCATTTATCTATCTACTATATACTTCGCTATTCAATTCTTTCCCCGTTTCTACGATCTTATATCGACGAAATCTAATTTATCAATGCGTTGCTTTAATGGAAATTCACAGAACACCATTAAACGAAAATAAATTCAAATTGAATAACTAAAACAATTTTTACAAAGAAAAATATAAAACAAATGTTAAATTTATAAAGAAGTCGTGTCGCGTTGAGGTCCAATATTATTGTAAAATAAATATTTTACCTTATAAATATTACTGTGAAATATTTTTCTTTGGGTTAAAGATATTTGAAAGTGCTATGGAAATATATTACAATTTTATTTCAAGTAAGTACAAGAATTATGATCGCTTTGAATCATTATTATTAAACTGTGAACCTGGGATTTTACTGGATTTACTTTCATAAATACGGTCACAATGGTAATAATCACCAGCGGTTTCATTTAATCTGTCATATGGGGACTCTCGCAATATTTGTAAGTCCGCTGCATTATCTGATATCAATTTGCGCACCAATTTACCGTCTGACTCGATGTCGGTTTCTAAATATGCTGGATTCCAGTTTTCCAAATTAACAATGTTCAACGATTGATTTGAATTGACAACCACATCTAATCCATTTCGCTTACAAAAATCCAATGTCCACGCAACAACGAAAAAACAAGCAGCATTCATTGGAAACGCACGAACTAACGTTGAATTCAATCCGCGAAAAAAGAAACGGATTCCCTCCCGTTCATAACTTTTTACAGCGCAATCGATAAATCCATTATATTTGGAACTTTTTCCAAGAGCATCTGCTTGCAAATGCGTTTTGATGACATCCATGGGATAACAGGCTAACCACGATGCCATTCCGGCTAAACCTCCCGAAACAAGTGTGAAGGGAACGCTTGGCCTTTCTTGAAGTGTCATTAGAAATTCGTAGGAAACAAAGTAACTAGAGAAACCTGTAAAATTACATATATGTATTATGCATTTTTCTTGACGATGTGTATGAGTTAGTTACCTGGAATATCTCGGAGAACTGTTGCTGTAAATCCTCGAAAACAGCCTCGAAAACCCTCCGTTCGATGTATATATAACAAACAATCGATGGGTCCTTTGAATTTATGTGCGCTATCGATTTGTTTCGACAGCTGGAGTCGCGTTTTCGCCAACTCCATCGGAGCACATACAACACTCTGTGCAATACCTCCAGCGGCCCCAGCCCAAAAGTGTGACATCAAAGAATTTGGATTATCCGATAATCGCTGGACATTCCCATAAACACCAAATACAATTGCATTAACTAAACCAATTCCCATCATTGGACTGGTAATGCCACGATATAATCCACGAATATTATCTGATAGCAATATTGTTTTCAAGCAATGAAATGTTCCTCTATATTTTGGGTTCTTTGGATCATCAGTTTGCAAGTGGACTTTAACTGTGTCGAACGGATGACCGACAAGCACTCCCGCGGCACCTGCAATAAAATTACATTTTACCTTTTGTTTAATAAATAAATATTTTATGTTCCTTAGCATTCCATTAACTTTTCAAAATTCAAAAAATATTGTCGGAAAAAATGAAAAATCTAATGAATTTTGAATGCTAAAAATGCATCGTAAAAAATATCGCTAAATTCTCGCAATCAAATCTTTCTTGAGCTTTGCTGCCACAAACAGATGTTTCCGATCTGTTTGCAAACGCTTTTTACGTTTGAAATGGGCAAAGCTCTCATTTGCGAAGCTTTGTATTATTATGGACAACGCTCACAATTCTATTAGATTCTTAAGAAGTATATTATTAAAAATAAATGTTGAACAATAAATAGTATATTATTGATTCAAAAAATAATCTATTTATATATTACCTCCAAAAAGACCAGCAATAAAATCCAACAGCATTTTTGCCTTTAAGAAGCAGGATGTTTTTCGCAATGCGGTCCCGGAGGAAGTGTAAGGTAGGACACTGCAAATGATTCATAATGAATATGTATTTAATTTAAATATAAAAATGTAATCTAAATATAAAATTTTAAAATTTAGTTTAAAAAAGAAAATTATACAAAAAATAACGCGCACGCTTACTTTTATCAAAAACTTGGTTAGTGAAATGCAGCGATTTATAAAGGAAGAAATTTACATTCTTCAACATTGAATATAAGATTTTAGTATAGAACTAGATCTTATAGAAAAAATCTTACCAGATATTATATCGTCTTTCGCATCGAGAACCAGTTTCTGACAATGTTCGTCAATATCATGTTGTGTTTTCTCAGAGGCACTAGCAACAGTCAATGGTTGCTTCTTTCTAAAATTATACAACTTTTTTTTGTATTATGTTTAATTTAATGTTTTTTAGCGCCTAATCGAAAAATTTTACAACTACCACTTTCCACCTAGGTGAATAAATATCGACCATTATTTATGACGAATTGATCATTTGAAATTTTTTTTCGTAATTTTACCACATTTATGGTTAATGTTTTAAGTGAAATAAATTAGGTTTATTTTATAATATGATCATAAAGAGTCCGGTTACTAAGTTTTACGATTTATTTCACTCAATTGTCAACTTCTATCTGTAGCCTTTGCGGATGGCTTACTCTGGAGTTTTCTATATATGGATATCAAACTCTTTGATCTGACAGGTGTTTGGTGACGGCAATCAGCGTACAGCAGCAACGGTTAAAGCTAAAAGGCTTAATCTTTCAGTTCAGTTGTTTCTTTTTATCGCGTAGACACACGTGCTAGGACGGCTAGTTGTATTTATACACATTTATTTAATTTTGTGTACACTTTAGTCTCAAAAAGCTACCATATTTATTATGTTCGTACATGTGAACAAAATTAAAGCTTTTTTTTATAAGTTATAACTAAACTAACTGCTTACACTTGTCAAATTTCAGCTTTAATCTTGGAAATTATATTATGCAAAATATAAAAACGGAGAATATGTATGACAAAATGCAATAGAACTGTCAATTAAACCTCAAACACGTACTTTTGTCGCTCAATTGAAGAGCGACTGAACCGTTATCAGTTGAGACAACTTGACATTAACGTAAGCTAAGACCATGATTAGAAAGAGCATCAGGGGTCACTTGCTTGATTTGTTGTATGGCTTAACCCATGGAAGCCTAGAGCCTGTGCATACCCATCATTTTGTTTGGAAGTTCCTCTATTTTTCTACTCTTTGATGAGGTTTGTTCAAATGTCCTCCTGGAACAAATAAACAAACTCATCTCGGGGATTTAAGAGCTAGAAGCACCAAATTTGATATGAAGACTCCTTGAAAATTTTGGACGCCTCACTTAAAAATCGAAAAAAAAAAAATGAATCTAAATACAGGAACTTTTCAAAAGCTCCTGGCGCGCTGATGCGTTTTATGTGGGTTTATAATTATGCGTGGGCAAATACTCTTTTTGTTTTTTAAGAGCCTGAGCTCAGGGTATCTCGTAGTCATGCACTCTCGACTAGATCGTTTTTTCTAGTTTTAATTAATCTTTACTGATAATGTTTAATAAAGATCAGTTGAAGAGCTTCTATTTTGGAAAGAACGACACAGAATATGTGATCCGTTTCATTCTGTTTGTTGATATTCAAACAATTCACTTCCTGAAATCAATTACCAATTATATGACATATGAATATACTAAAAAATTTTGAATTTTCATGGCGGTTCTTCATTTCAAAAGAGAGCTCTTTTAGTTTTGAATGGAGAATCCCAAATGAGGAAACCAGAAATATTGAAACATATTGGAAAATTTTTCGAATATTAGAACAATGTATATGCTTATCAATTAATAATAAAAATAATAATATATTGCATCAGAATAAAATATGCTTTATTGTTATTTTTATTTTATTTAACTTTTTGTATCTTAAAAATGTTTTAAAATAATTTCATTTTCTTTCAAGAATGCAGAATTGTTAGCGAACTATCGGCAATAGTTTCTTATCAACATCGATGTTTCGCGAGACACCAAGCCTATCGATAGTGTTGTCGATGCTCTACCATCTCTACGCCACAGAAATTATTTTTGGCAACAAACAAACAATATCGAAAATGATTCAATATTCTCTCGAAGATCTTCAAACAATATTGCAGCTGGACAGGTAAAGCCAGTTCTTATAACACATTAATATATATTAAATGCGTATGTATTTCAGCCGATATTATGGTTTCCTCGATTTGTCAGATTCTAAAAACTCGGAACTTAAGGAGCTCATTCAGAGAACGATTACAGCGTTGCAAGATGAAGTAGCCCATTCTCACTCAATAAATATAAATAAACATGATGGAAAATTGTTGCCTACAAAAAGTGATCTTCCGCTAAGCGATGGCGAGCATGTAAAGGAAAACTCTTGTAATACAATATGCCAAAACAAGGACTTCAAATTAGGAATGTCAAATGAGACTTCGACCAACAAAACATTGCTTGAGATTGGTGAAGTTGATGTAAATACATATTGTAAGCTTGGCCACTTGCACCTGCTTATGTATGAACATTCTGAAGGTAAGCTGTTTTAAAAGGAATTCATTATTTATTTGTAATTTCGTAAGCTATCAACATGTGTATGGCATTTACCAAGTTTATACGACAGCTTAAGTCTGTTTACATCAAATCAATTTGACTTACACCGCACTTTTTACAACTTATTTAATGCGCCTTAACATAAAAAGTGTGTTAAAAGTGCTTTAAAATACGGATGCCTAAAATGTTTTTATTATCTTACAGCTTTATCTGCATATCAGAAATATATGCGTTTATGTGAAAAATATTGGGAAAACCATGCGTTCCTATACGGCATAGGTATAGTTTATTTTGAGTTTCGCTGTTTTAAATGGTAAGTCATTGAATTTTATTTTTGTGTAGTTTATGTTGTATAAGAAAAGTCGTTATTTAGACCATTACATAAGTACATATTAGTTATGACTATTTGGCTATGAGCGGAGGTATGCCTCAAAGTGTTCCCGGCTAGGTTTTATCTTGTAAAGCATAATAATTTGGGTTTTAATTCTCAATTTTTGTTTAAGTAGAAAGCTTTGAATTTTATTTTAAACAAAGTTATACTACTAGTTATTTTTTAAACAGCTTTGATTGTCATTTCTCATACACATGTTTAATTCCCATAAATTGTGTTCCATTTTTAATGCGTTCCTGCTTGCGTCACGCAATTTTGTTGTTTTTCATTTTGAAGCAGATGCAATAAAACTTATCGCTTGCCAACTATCGATATTTTTATTGATTTTATTCCATCCCTACTTAGTAAATTAAACAAGGAAAAAAAAAAATTGTAAAAATTGACTGAGTGATTTTTTAAATTTCATACAATTAAAACACTGCCAACTGATGAATGGGACATCTGCTTAAATCTAGTACAAACTAAATTTTAACTTTATATATAAAACACCAGAAATAAGTAAGATTGAACTAATGCGCTGCTTTTATACCTATTGTTGTTGATAGTGCTCAATTCTTGTTTATACTCTTGCATATGTACATATGTACATATATAAGTGCATATTCTTTAGTTTATTTGGAATGATTGCAATAATTTATTAAATACCCGCTAGTCTTAATATTCAAAACAGTTAATTTAAAGTGATGTCTACATAACTGTAAACAAGCTTCACAAGTATTCTGAGATAATTTAAAAGTGTATATGAGGTGCAATACATGTGCATGTATTAAAATTGAACTGCATACAGAAACATTTCCGATCGTCATATTGCAACACACAATTGCTTACCCTTTCACTACTACAAGCATTTGTATATGTATTGGTATTTCGCGATGTCTGAATCTTACACATATTCATATGTGTGTTCATTCTACATCATTAATTATATCCGTGCCCTTCTGTTTTTAAGTAATGCTCATACATTACTGAATATATACATATGAGGGATCCGATAACATTATTTCATTTATTTAAATACTTTTTAGGTCAATCAAATCGCTTCAGGAACTTTTATACTTGAACCCGCATTTTACATGTGCAAATGAAGCCCATTTACGCCTAGGACTGATGCTAAAAGCTAATGGCGAATTTCGTACTGCCCTTAAGCACTTGCAGTTAGCGCTGATTGATACATCGCCATCCACGTTTACGGATCTCCAAGGTATGAGTTATATATTTTAAATTTATGTTGCATCTCATATATGATCAACAGAATCAATTTGAATACATGTATAAATTGTTTTATTGTTTGGCTTACAGTGAAATTTCAAATAGCGCATCTGTATGAAGTACAGAATAAGCATAAGGCCGCGAAGGAATCGTATGAATTTATATTAAATAACAAAAATGTGTCGTTGGATCTAAAAGCGGATATATACAGACAACTAGGTAAGATTGATTTATCATCCATAGATTTTTATTAAATATGATTGTAATATTTTCAGGATGGATGTATCATTGTGTCGAATGCCTAGGCGAAAAAAAGGAACGTGAATCAAATGCATTGAATTTTTTACAAAAATCTATCGAAGCCGACCCAAAGTGTGGACAATCATTATATTTACTAGGAAGATGTTACGCAGGAGTTAATAAGGTTCATGATGCATTTTTAGCCTATCGCAACTCGGTTGAAAAAAGTGAAGGGAATGCTGATACTTGGTGTTCAATTGGGTAAGATTATCCATCAGTATGTATTCTTAATTAACTATTAATTAAATATTTATATAGTGTATTGTACCAGCAACAAAATCAGCCAACGGATGCACTCCAAGCTTATATATGCGCAGTTCAGTTGGATAAAGAGCACAGATCGGCTTGGACGAATCTAGGTATTCTATATGAGAGTTGCGGACAATTAAGAGATGCGTACGCATGTTATTCGAATGCCATTAAACGTGTATCAAACAAGGTATTTAGAATCTTTTTATTGTGTTACCTTGTACCTTACCATTTTTTGAACTATTAGAAAATAGGAAATGGTCAGGAAGGAAATAAAGCAATATATTCCAAGAATAGCACGAATGGTTTGACAAAAGGTCTAGCGCAACGAGTGAAATTTCTGGAATCCCAGCTTAGCCAAGCACCACTGCCCAGTATAACTTCGAAGAGAAGGCAGCTTTGTTCTATTGAAGAAGCTTGGAACCTTCCAATATCATTAGAAATTAATTCACGTCAACAACAGCAAACCGTTCAAATGCAGCAAAGACAGTTTGGAAAGAATCCATCTGCACAGGTAAATTTCTTTCAGTCACGTATACTATTATAAATGTAAGCTTAACAATATAATGTTTTTATCCATGTTTTATTTAGGGACCTCCTCCACCGTACCCTCACAGTCACGGGACTCAGAGTAATCCAATACCCGCGAAAAGGGCAAAGGACGATGGTGAATACCCGGTAAATAATCAAACCGAACATCCAACACAGAATCTGTCTCAACAGCAAATGATTACTTTACAGTTTTTACAACAGAATCAAAAAAACTTGAACGAACAGCAGGATAAACTTTTACACCAACTTTCTGCGCAAAATCGACAAGCTCTCAAAACCAGCTCGTCTCCAGGTCCAACATCAAGTACATCGGCAGGCGAAATTATACTGGAAAGAACCAATTTTGGTTCTGAAATAATATCAAGTGATAACATAAAAGAGGATACTGATGCCAATGATTTAGAAAGCATTGCGTCTACAGTGACTGATCAGAAATTAAAAATTCGCTGTCCAAATATATCAACGAAATTAGCTGAAGACGATGGAGTTAATAATTATGATGGTACAAATGTCTCAATTAAGTATGAGAGTTTAACAAACTGCAATGATGATACTCAAAATAACTTTAAAGATCAAAAGCCCAAAGTCGAATATGATAATGACCAAGAATCATTGCCAACATTTAATATACAAATGGATTCAAAGCAATTATTGTCTGCTGTTAAACTGTTACCAGTGGAAGAGCCACCAATTAACTTTACAATTACCGCAAAGAATGCACCCCCACCTGCTCCACCGGATTGTCCGCCCCAAAGGTTAACACGAGAGCAACTTTTACCGCCCACTCCCTCCGTGCACTTGGAAAATAAAAAGAATGCCTTTAGCCCACAGTTGCAGGAATTCTGTCTAAAGCATCCCATTGCAGTTGTACGAGGATTGGCCGGTGCTCTAAAACTCGACTTGGGTCTGTTTTCCACAAAGACATTGGTTGAGGCAAATCCAGACCACAGTGTGGAGGTCAGGACTCAAGTGAATCAATCGCCCGATGAAAATTGGGATATGTCTCAAGCAAAGCGAGTTTGGGCTTGTATATCACATCGATCTCATACAACCATAGCAAAATATGCACAGTATCAGGCATCGAGCTTTCAAGATAGCCTAAAGGTAAATATAAAGCATATATCACATGTTATGCTACATTTAATAAATGTATACATTTCTAATGCAGGATGAAGGCGATAAGGGATCTGCCGGCTCACAAGTCATGTCGGATTCAGATTCCAAAGATTCGGTTTCGAATTCAAACATTAATTTAAAGCGTAAAAGACAAAAGAATGGCAGTAAAATGCTAAGGTATATAAATCTGATTATTAATAATATCATTTAATTAAATGTATTTCAATTTTTATTTTGAAGATTTGGAACCAATGTTGATTTATCTGATGAACGAAAGTGGAAACCTCAACTAAGCGAATTACAAAAACTGCCAGCCTTTGCTAGAGTTATTTCAGCTGCCAATATGTTGTCTCATGTAGGCCATGTCATTTTAGGAATGAACACCGTGCAATTATATATGAAAGTGCCAGGAAGTCGAACACCTGGACATCAAGAAAATAACAACTTTTGCTCAATTAACATTAATATTGGACCAGGCGACTGTGAATGGTTTGCTGTCCCCGATGCCTATTGGGGTGGAATCCATAATTTATGTGAAAAGAACAATATAAGTTACTTACACGGATCATGGTGGCCGGTCTTGGAAGACTTATATAAAGAAAATATACCAGTATATCGATTCATCCAAAAACCAGGCGACCTCGTTTGGGTGAACGCTGGGTAAGTGACAATTATAATTTAAAGATAGTTTAATAAATCTTAAATTGTGTGTTCTTCCATTCATTTCAGTTGTGTGCATTGGGTACAGTCTGTAGGATGGTGCAATAACATAGCATGGAATGTTGGACCACTAACAGGCCGTCAGTATTCCCTTGCCATAGAACGGTATGAATGGAATAAGCTGCAAAATTTTAAAAGTATTGTTCCCATGGTACATTTAAGCTGGAACTTGGCCAGAAATATCAAAGTTTCGGATGTAAAACTTTTCGAGTTAATAAAGTAAGTATGATCTTTCAACATCATAAATTATTATACAAATGGTTTTCTTTACAGAATGTGCTTATTGCAATCATTAAAGAATGTTTTTCATATACAAGAATATGTGAAATCCAAAGGAGTAGAAGTACGTTTCAATGGCCGTGGAAAAAACGAGGCTTCCCACTATTGTGGGCAATGTGAAGTAAGTTTAATGTTGAGTTAACATGCTCTATACAGTCAAATATATATGTTCTCAATATTTCTTAGGTTGAAGTTTTCAACGTATTGTTCATAAGGGAACAGGAGAAGAGGCATGTGGTTCATTGCCTGCCATGTGCACTGAAGCTATCACCATCGCTGCAAGGAATTGTGTGTCTGGAGGAGTACCGTTTGTCAGAGCTGCAACATGTGTACGATTCATTTACATTATATAGAACGCAAGGATTAGGACAAGCACATTAATTATAAACATTATAACTGAAATTATATTTTAATACCTTTTATTATACTGTACGTTTTTTAAAAAATACCGAAGAGGAATTATTAAAGTAAGACAGGTCTCAAAATAATTAAAAAATAGTTTTTTTATTCGTTATTTCGAAATTTACAGCTTTAAAAACTGTGTGAGTGTGGAGATTCGTCAAGTTTAAGAATTGTCTGGGACAGCTTCGGATTTTCTGAACAGGACTTCTACAACTGTTGTCAATTTACGGAAAAGTGATTTTCAATGAGAGACATCCATCTAAATCTGGCTTACGATTTCGCTAGATCTGAACATAATGGGAAATGACAATTTTCAACTAAACAACAGGCAGTCCAAATTAATATAGAAATATTCATTACAATATTTAAACGTGCTTAACTAAGTCTTATAAATTCTATGTAATTGTATTTACAAATTCCGACAACTATAAATTAATTTGCTGTAGATCTCCATCTATAGTAGGTTCTTTCCACATCATTAGAGGTATTCTGAATCATCTGAAATAATATAACAAATTGTTTACATTAATTACATGTTAATTTTGTAAGCAGCAAGTGAATAGAACTAAATTTTTAAGAATGGCCGTAAAAACCTTCTTGAATGAGTTAAAAATTTTGTGATCAAAAGTAGCTATATGAATAATTCAAATAAAATATATAAAAGATCAGATTTTGTATAACAAATTACTATGTATTTTATTATTCTTAGTTAAGGTCGTAGAGTATACATTAATATAGAAATTTTCTTTATAATATTTAAGCCTACTTAATTAAGTATTATAAAATCTATGTATTTACAAATTCGGATGCATTTATGAAAAATGAGAGCAACTATAAATTATATTTCTGTAGATCTCCAATTATTGTAGGTCCTTCACACTTCATTAGAGGTATGTCGATTCACCTGAAACAATATGATAACATTTCTATTATTTTATTTTTATAAATTTACAAACGGAAATATAATTTCAATTTTTCGATAATCACACTGTTCGAGACTGTTTTTTTTTTTTATTTGACTTAAATATATTAAATTACGTTTTAACAATGTATGGAAAAAAGAATGGCAATGTAAAAGGCTATTGCTGATATCTTTTAGTTCCTACATAAATACTCTATAAATTTGTAGATTAGAGCTGCGAAGCAGTTGGCGAATCTATCAACAGTACAGATGGATATTAATTATTATATCTTAGCTATAGAAAAGGGGACCGATATTTAAAAAACTATAGTCAATAAGTTTCGACTACAAATACCCTGTACCCAGCTCTGAGATACCCTAACACATACGTATCTAAACACATTAAAACATTTTCACAGACATTCAAACACAAATAAGATACAAGTTACACTCGCTAAATAATTAAACAATAATTGGAAATTAAACAATAATTCTTAGTTTACAATCTTATTATCATGTATGACAGCTATTCGATATTGTAGTCTAATCTTAATTACAATTGCCTAACGACGATGAACTCTAATAATATTAGCTGGTTAATAAAACATTGTGTATAATCAGTTATTTTGTTCGAAAACAAAATTGTTTCATTTTAAAATTTGTTTCGACCAAGTGTTCCTTTGGTAGCTGTACGAGAAATAATCAAATCTGGTTGGTTTCGACAAATATATTGCCTGAAATGAAAAGAAGCATATGGTCCAAGTTTCATCAAAAAAGGTTCAAAGCAATTATATAAGCAAAACGATCTTCTGATTAAGGAAAACCAAAAAGCTAATCTTAAGTGTAATCATATATTATATGATCTACTTAAAATACAAAAGTATTTCAAGCCTATAATAAGCATATATGCGACATAATATCTAATCGTTGTCCTGTTAGGATAATTGAATATGAGAAAATGTATACAACACCCAAAGGGACAATGAGAAAATGCGAATTAGTTTGGGTTTTATAGTAATATTTAAGTTTTCCAATCGATAATTTACTTTTTTGTGAAGTTAGTTATTCTTTTCCGTTTTCAAATCTTCAATAATTAAATAGAGTTAGCATAGTTCATATTTCACGTTTATTCAGTATACATAAAATTTAACTTAAAAACAAATATTGTTTACATTAAAAATAACAATATTGCACTTTAAAAGGGTGGAGTGGTGTGATGTCACATCTTGTTTTGGTTAATTCTTTCTTATATCACCCAGGACATATATCTGAAATTAGATTTAGAAATTAAGTATTAAAATTTAAAAAATAATGAAGGCTAATCTGATCTCAAAGATATGTATTGAACTGTAAGTTTTTCAATAAATCATGGCACTAGAATAACCTAATAATATTGATGTAATCTTAATCGATATTGTAAACTTGGTTAAGGATATAAAATTTGCAACATATGTACATATATGCGAAAAACGATTGATTTATGGACTTTCATATATTGAAGACTATTACTGCCTTGCTGTTTCCTTCTTCTATCATAAATTTTTAATTTTTTTGAAAAATTTTTGAAATAAGTTAAGAATTTTAATGATGATGATGAAGAGGGGAGACTTACCGTTTGTTTCTTTCTTTAAATCTATTAACAGTCTTTTTTGTCGATGTTACTTATGGTACCTCCTGAGAATAAGGTGCCTGTAAAAATGAATTTAAATATGAATAAATTGGCTGTCATAACTTATTATTATATAAACACTCACAGTATCTGGTGCTAATTCCATACTCTTGGCTGCTTCGCTGTTTCTCATTTAGACGCGCTGTTCTTCATTTATATTTGCCTGAAAAACTGTTTAAGGAATTTCTCGCTCGAAAAATTCATTAATTGTAGTGTGAATCGCCAAATTAAAGAGCGCGAGAGAAATATTCGTATAGAGCTTTTCATGTGCCGAGATTCATCAATAAAAGAAAGCATTAAGCAGCTTCCTTTACTTTACAACAGTTTTTTTTCGCGATTTCAACGATTAAATTAATGAATGTTGTCATTTCCTTGAATATGAAAACCGTTTATACATAGTATATATATATTTTATTTTTAATAAAAAAACAGTCTGGCAAAAAATGCTTAATGAAATGGAAGCCAAGAGATCAAAGGGCCAGATACAAAATAATAAGTTGTTATAATCAATAATATGGTATGCGCTTATAATATTTTTTATGAGAATGTGTAAAACACTTTTAAAAAGACACTTTCCTAAAAAATATACAGCATATTTTTATTAATGCGATCCCACATTCTCCGTTCCACATTAATTTCGATTTAGTTAATCTGAAATCGGAAGCTTTTCTGTGATGGATCTTCATAGTCTCCATAATGAAAACTTAATAGATTTTCTGTCATCGATATTTTTTTTTTTGGGGAAGCCGCCAATATTGTATAATTTTACTTGAATACAAACGAAAATAAATGAAATTATTTCCCTAAGCTCAGATATACCATCTTAACAGGCAATCGTACGAAAGAAAAATAGTTGCATCGCACTTTATACAAATGTATTTTGTGTATTTAATGTATAATTACATATATTTAACATTTATATTTTTTTTATTTTTATAAACAATTTACGTCAACTAGGTTTGTAATATATTAAATAAGTATTGTGGTTTATTTGAATTAAGAAGTTTATTTATTTACGCTTATCAAGGGTTTTTATAAGCTTGCAGACAATATTATAATCTGATCACGAAATATTTAACTCATTGAAGAAAGCTAAATCAATGCCTCTAAAGTAGACATAATTAAGGACTCGGAATGATCTGAGACATGTTGGTTTTTACAGATATATCTCAATAAACAGCTTCAGGAATCACCGGTCGCAAGTGTGTAAGATATTTAAGTATATGAACAATCTGCAAAAGAATCTGTTTTCGGCCCCCATTTAATGGAGATTTCCCTTTATGTTATAATTAAGTGAGACTGTTTCTTGGTTCTGATTTCTATCCTTAAACAAAATGCTTTCTAATAAGTACATAATTTATAATTATATCGGTTTAAATTGTCAAATTATTTTTACGGTTTAAAACTAATTTGCAATAAGTTTGCAACAATGCAAATTTGTTGGAGACCATTATGCAATTCGGACATTCAGAAGGGCTTACAGATATTCAAAAGTGAGAATGGGGAACACTAAATAGTAATGGTGCTATGAGATTAACAATTGACTCACCGGATTCCCAATCCTCATTGCCTTCTTCACTACCCTGGTTAAAATCTGGAGGCAATCGCTTACAATTAATGTATGACTCTTGTTCGAAGATCTTATCAGATCCAGCAATAGGCTTAGGAATATTGCAACGATCGAATATGCGTTGACTATCTGAGGAGTTTTCATACATAATATTTGAATCATTTTGCCACTCTATTGAACCGGATTGTGTAACGGACGGTTGGTTTAAAATATGCTGCTTTTTGATGTCCTTGCTTGATGAGGTATTGTTAGCGCTTAATGAGGAGGATTTTAATGAAGACTGTTTGCGTTTCGATGGCATCGCAGAAGATTTTGAGATGGTTGTTTTTTCACATTGATTTTTAGTCTAAAAAGAATGCATGGAATAATATTCTGATATATGCTTTTGACAATTTATTTGTTGGCTTTAATATGCTGACACTTACAAGTTTTCCATTATGCTCCAACTGATGAGATCTAGTTGCACTTCTTTCATCACTGGCATGAAATGGACCATTACGTTCGAAAAAACGACTTGAGGACGGAGAGTTTAGATCAGAGCCCTCACTGTTTAGATTCCTATCATTGTCACCAGGAAAATTATCCGAGTTTCGTTTATTGCTCCATTTATTTTTTACTGAGGGTTCAGTGTGTATACAGTCGGAACGTTTTTCTTTTTCAAATACAATAGAGATCTGGAATTTAACCAAAATATAAAAAATATATGTATTAGTCTGAGCTGTAACAACTTAGAATAACGCAAAAATAAGCAGTAATAAATACATACATACAGCATATTTATTTGCTGTATCTGAAAAAACGGCAGATAATTAAAGTTAGGAAAATTAAACTTAACAAATTGTTATTTATAAACATGTGTTTACTTTTATTAAGAGTTGAGCTTAACAACTAACAAAAAATGAATACTTCATTATTTTTGCTTAATTAATTATCTGATTATCGCTAAATTGTGTGTTTACTTACCTTAAAATCCTCGGAAAACGACTTGTGATCTTTATCCTTATGTGGTCCATCAATTTCGGACTTATTTAAAGTATACCTAAATTTATTGGTAGTTTCGTTTTCGCTATCTGCAAAATGAAAAAGAATATACATCAATGCATGATGATTTATAGAAATAGAGATTTATACATACCAGCAGTACCATACACAAAGAATGTATTAAACCAGAAGTGGCAGATGATCTTCTTTGATGACTTTTGTGAAAGTTCAACTTTAATATCACCAGAAACTGGTAATGGTGAATTACTAATATCCAATATAGAAGACTTCTGAAAATCCATTGTCCATGTTTTCAGTCGCTATATAAAGATGTAAAAGTATAATTCATTAGTAATTATTGTCTAGTTTATTTTGTAGTATGGTATGAGATATTATGTACATACTTGCGCCTTAGCTTTTTCTGTTGCAGAGTCCTGCATGTCAGAAATCGAACATTGCACAGTGCCAAGATTATATAAGGAGCTTGCCTCGGCAAATCGAATTTCACAGACCTTAAAACAATTGAAATCATCAGATATTATCCAAAAAATACACAATATAATCCATATTTTGGTACTTACGTTAAGACTTATAACTTTGTACCGAACATCTGGGATCAAATTTGAATAATACTGAACATATCTACGTTGAGATGGAATTGTAACCCCTTTTCGATCTTTCGTACGCTTTTCATCATACCAAGCCAGTGCTTCATCTGCTGTTGTCTTGAAGCTACAATGAACCAAATATGCGCATATCATGGTACCTGTGAATTATTTAAGATCAAATTAGTTTCAATTGTATATATTTGTATGTACATATGAGCTAATATTCAACTAAATCTTACCGGTTCTTCCTTTTCCAGCTTTGCAATGCACGGCCACGACATTTAACAAGTCGGCTTTTAGCCAAGACTCAACATCATGACAAAAACGTTGTATTAATTCAATTGTAGGAGGGTTATGATCTTCAAACGGATAAATTGCAACTCTCTATAAATACAAATTGATGAGACATTTGAATATGTTAAGAGCATTCTTAAATTACCCCATGAAATTTACTGATGTCGTAACTGCGTTCCAGACATAAATTATATATTTTGTAATGATCACCGTGATTTTCATCTAAAAACTTTAACACGTCGTCCAAGCGATTTCTGTAAATGCCTTCTATTTTATCCGGGGCGGGATATCCCATTGCAATAATATTAGAGCAAATATCTGAAAATACGAATATATATAAATATTATTCAATAATCTCTCAGAAATTCGGGCTGAAGTAATGAGTAAATACATATATTATTCACATGTACACATATTTTTATATTCTTACAGGTTAAATCCAAGTCATATCCTTTCTCCTTGTAACGTATACGTTTCTTGCTCACTGCATTGCGTATGGCATTGGACATTATGGAAATTGTGTTTGCCATATTAGTCTCCCAAGATGATGTAGGTTGTCTTTTATGAATTATATTTATTTTCTTAATATAACTATTTATTTTGATTTCGGTCTCATAATTTATATGTCCCTTCATATCATAACTTTTCTCATAAACGTTCTTGAATAAACCATTTTTAGTGTGATCCTTTAACACCTGCAAAAGACAATAAAAAAAGAAAAATAATGTTTATTAAAAACAACTGATTAGAATGAAAAAATATTAATTTAAATGTTCGTATACAAATTTACATTTTCAATGAAATTATTTTAATGTTTCGTCTTATTTTATTATAAATCATTGGACTATTATAGTCTCAGTTTTAGTTGTTAATTTGTGCAACTTCTTTAATTTAACCAAGCAAATATATAATTGGAAGTTAGTATCGTGTCGAATCCAACAAATTTAATTTTTGTGTATTATTAGTTTGGATTTATTCTGCTGAATATTATTGAACAAGTTTGGATTTATTGACTAGATTTATAGACATAGATATACATACATATCATGTAAATATGTATGGATGTACGTGCAGGCACAAGTGTATGTTCGCATGTGTACATACATATATGTTTACATATGAAATTCATTTGTTATCCATCTTGAACAATGTAAATTTAATCAAAAGATCTGTTAAACTTTGAGTACATACATATTTTTGGTTAATATGTATTTACATATGTATGCATTTACATATTTAGGTACCGTCTCATTCAACATACATATGGGTTTACATATGTAAATAATTTAGTATGAACGGGTTATATCTCTACAATGCATGCATATGTACATGGGCACACAATGTATGCACATACATACATACATATGTATGTATGTAAGTATAAGCAATCATCACAATAATAAGCACTAAGCCAAAATTCTGTATCTGGGGTAAAATAGATTTAATAAACTTCGATACAGGCTCGTGCATATTGAAATTACAGTGAGTAAATAAATAGATAAATAAATAAATATATCATTTGTATGTTAGAGAAAAAGACCTTTTGCTTAACTTTTCCATACTAATATACATTTGCAGTATGTATGTATATAGATATATACATACATACATATATATGCATATGTAAGTAAATTGATGTAGTACATACATGTAACACACTCCAACGCCACTATTTTGCCTTTGCAAGTTTTAACACAAATTTTATTTCTGTTGTATTCATATATTTAGGCTGATTCCTTTACAAATATTGGATTTCGAAATATTGTCTTTAACATTTTTGCTAAAGAATTTTACGTTTTTCCGTATATCTTTTACATACATACATATATCACTTATTAATCACAAATAATGTTGTTTAACACAACTCCCATATGAAGGCTTGCGCTCATAAAATAAAATAAAAAAAACCTAAACAATATTTCATGCACTTTTAGTGATATTTTCTAGTGTATCGCCAATAATAATGTCTAACTCACGTTGACTAACCGTGGAGAAACACACACACACACACACCTCTAACACACACATTTAGGGACAAATCTTGCAACTGTGTGGCAGCCTTGGCCCAAGTTTGGCAAAGCAAGGTGGCAACCTTAGCTCCCAAAGCACGGTGGCAACCAACAAGATACAGAAAAAATCAATTTCCATTTAACTCTTTTTTAAAGAATTGGATTTTTTTGCTTAATTTGAATCTAGAAATTTGAAAATTTCACGTGAATTTTTGTTGTATTTATTTTAACTTTATTAACTATTTTTATAATGCATATACCAACTTCACCAAGCGAGATGTGACATGCATGCACCAAACATTCTTTAAAATGAACTTCATTATATTAGATAATTTATAATTTTTTTGGCTTATTGAAGTTTTACTTTATTGAATTAATATTGAATTAACAAATACAAAGAATTCACATTTAAATTTCGCGCCGCGAGAATCAGAGAATTAGAGAATAGAAAATGGGACAGGCTCCTCTTAAAACTGATATTGATGATACAGAAAATTATCGATATATTTCGGAGATTGCATTAGATGTGGCACAATAAATTATTTTACTATTTTTTATTATTAATTAAATCAGCATCTTTTTGTTATTCTCGCGAAGAGTAAAAACAAATTTTCGCTAGTTATAATACTACGATATCTGAATGATATCAATATTTTTGGATAATTTGCATATTTTTGGGATAGTACAGCAAAACACCGTATTGCGAAATTCTTAAACGATACAAATCGTTGTCACGATTATGGAAGCTGAAACAAACTCAGAAAGAGAAGAATTACGATAAATCGGATCCACTCGAGATACCTGTACCTTTACCTGTTATTAAACACCCATTGGCGTATATTCAACAACGATTACATTGGAAAATACAGATATCTTAAGGATTTTAATTAAATAAATTTTATGGCAGTATTGATATGTCGAGTATTTCCCACCGCCCTCTAAAAAGCTGACTATATTTTCATACAGTCTTTCGATTAGCATTCCATTTAATACCTACTCAGATCGATAAGCCTGCTATCTTTTGCAACTATGTATTTTAATTTGGCCTGTGCGAAAGCTAAGTACTTAGATATACTACATATGTATCGAATGAGAATGATGCGAAGATGAACTCATATTTGCGAAAAAGTTTTGTAAATTCTTTAATTTAAAAAAAAAAATGTACACCATTAATCTTTCAGTTTCCGTTGTAACTTATAACAAACGTGTTTTTAATTATGTTGAACTGAAAGTTTTATTCAAAATTTTATACTTTTACAAAACTGCAAGCTTCATTTTATAATAACTTTTCGATTGCTTTCAAGTGGATATCGAATAAAAAAATTTTGGTGTCAAGAAATATGTCGAAGTAACTTGAATCGGAACATCAAAGCAGGCCCGGAGCACATTTTGTTATGCCTTTATATTATAATATTAATGTCAACTAAGAATTACAGGTTTCCAAACAGAAATAGTAAAAAAGTTGAGGCAAAGTCTCTCCATGAAAAAGTATGTCAACCCTCAACAGTTCCATTCGAGTCCTTCAGGCACACATCGTTTGTATATTGTAGATTATAAAATTAATATTGGTTTCCCCTTCCCAAATATTTCTAGCTCTAGGAAAACGTCGGGGTGGAAATGTATAACTTTTTAGATCTTAAAAGGAGGGTGGAAATAATACACAATTCCGCTATATACCTAGATTTTACTAATTATCTACTAATAATTCAAAATTTTAGGACATTTCTTAATTCAAAATTTCATCTGAGTTTGCGTGCACTATTTTTTGATTTTATCATGCATGCTTGATCATAGATTACGATATTACTATTCCATTTTTGGTGATGAAATGAAATGATGACCTACCCTAAAAATACAAACTGCGGGGCTGATGCAGCTGCCTTTGGATTATTCGAGGTTGAAACGAAACAAACGCATAAGCGATTACGATTCTGACATTTTATTAGATTTATGTATTCTAGGTTTTCGGTAAAACTAAGTCCGTATATATTTTGTTTTAAATATATGTATCTTAATTAGTTTTAATAGTTGGCTAATTTAGTTCTTAAATTTGAATATTTTTGTTTTAAATTAAAAATTTATTTGATGCAATTTGTATGTAAAATAAATAGTATTTGTTGTTTTTATACCAAAGCTGATGTCCTAGCATAGAAATATTTTTAAAAGATCATATTTCCTTAATGATATTCATATATGTATGTATGTACATATTAGCAATGCTTAATGATGATAGCAGAATCGCATCAGTATCGCATAAACGTTTAATATTCTCTTTATTAACGGCTTCAAATTGATGCACTTTTATTAAAACCGATGATACATGACTGGTGAACGGGATCTAAAACGTCCTCCACCTTGTCCACCGTTCCGACTATTGCTGGAACTGGTGCTCCCACCGTAGCGGTTGCTTTCACGTGATCCACTATAGACATCGCGACGACTGAAGCCGTTGCTGCCACCATCCCTGCTATTGCCACCATAGCCAGTGTTAGAGCGTCCCGAGCTATATCCTCGCTCACCGTGGCGACTGCTGGAGCTACTGGAACCGCGCTGTTGTCTGAATCCGCCACTGCTGTTTGTCATACTGTGTCTGCCGACATCGCCACGGCGTCCTCTGTCACCAGGTCCACCACGTCTGCCTTGCCGGGGTCGACCCTTGGAAATTTCTACGCGCAATTGAGAGCCCAACAGTTCGGAGCCATTCAGAATGTCACATGCCTTTTCGGCATCGTCACGATGCTCAAATTCAACAAAGGCAAATCCGGGCGGATTGAATGCAATCCATACAGAATTTAGCTTGCCGTACTTTGTAAACTCGCCTTCTAAATCGTCTTTTTTAACTTTATCAGTTAAATTTCCAACATAAACTCTAGTCCCCCGTTGATCAGTCATATCGTTTTAACAAATATATCTGTCTTATCGCAGATATTAATTAATCAATATTTTTTCCACCGCACTCCAGCTCGATTTTTTGTATGTACCTCAAAAGTTCTGATTCAGTGTGACCAGACTTGATGAAATAAATGTTTCTTCCCAACCGGTTTGTAAGGTAAATTTAAACAACTATTGTTAAAATAACTTTGAGTTGGAATGCTGGAATCAGCACATTTTTTTTTGAATGAAATTTTTAAAGCGTGCTTCTGCATCAGTAGTTGATATTTCTAAACCGTTTTCAGGGAACGGTTTAAGTGATTTAAATGACTAATTATTTATATATGGGATAACATTTTTTTTTTGTTTTATTTAAATTCCTGTTAGAAAATAGGTGTCTGCTGTAGAATGGTTAACTTTAACACTGCTGCTAATACTATGGAAATACAATTTTGATGATTTTTTGAGCAGATTTTGCTTAATCCTTCAGAAAGGGAATTGTATCCATTGTCAGCAGCAATCTAGCGTTATATGTATATTTTGCTAATAAAATCAAAACTATCGTTCAGTAAAAAATTACCATGTAATCAAAAGCACAGTACAATTTATTTTATGTCAACAATATGATTCAAGCTAATATATTGAAACAAAAAACTACTTAAACATATACAAAATATGGTTACAGCTAAATTTATAAATAGAGATTGCGAAATCGACAAGAGACTATTAACCTGTTTGATTTTATTTCCAAGGGATGCGCCCGTGAATAATAGTGCCATTGGCACAATTACGTTAACAATGTTATTATTGATATTGTTTTGGCCTTTATAGTAGAATAACTCAATTAGTATACATAAGCCAACAGGAACAAAAAGGCAATTAATTGCATACTGGGCTAGAATAAATCCTACAACTGCTGCTATGAAAATATAAGCCCTGCTTCTTACAAATATATTTGGTGTATCGTGACTTGTTGAATTGTTGTTCGTTGCTGCAAAAAATGAAGGAGTGAACGCATCTTCTTGATAAACTTTACTCCCGGTATGAATGTTAGGCTCTACTTCAGGATCGGAATATTCCAAGACTTCCGGTGAAATAGAATCTGAAATTTAAATAAAAGTGTAAATCTCATATTTATTAAAATATAATATTAACTATTCTTTTAATCAAAACAATCTAAGCATTCTCAATTTCTTTAAACTAATTTCCCAAATACTAAGAAAAATATATAGACATGTTAATTTGTATGCAGTGGAATGTGTATAATTGAAATTTTCCACAAAAAAAAGTTGTAACAACTTAATTTTTATGAGTTTACAAATGTACACAACCTCTGTGTCACAGGGCAATCGGCACAAACATAGTATAAATAAACCAAAATGGCTTACCATGTGCTTGCGCTCTACCATTTAGTTTTTCCAACCGGGATTTAGCGGTTTCCAATATTTTCTTACGACGGAATTCCCTTCTTAATTCAGCAGTCATAGATTCAGGAATCTGGTCCGTAGCCGAGTCCATTTTAATTTATTGGAATTATGTAAATATTATTAGACTCTTCGATAGAGAGGAATACAGTGATATATCGATATGTGTATAAAATACAATTTCAATACAAAGCAATATATCGAATACGATAATTTGGAAAATCTATTTATTTGCTGAGTAGAGAATGGAATTCATGGAAATGGAATTTCGATTATAGGTTTTAATTTTCTTTTTACCAAATTAAAAAAAAAAAAAAAACAATTTAATAAAACAATTAAATTAATAGAATTTTCACTAAGAATGCAGATATGTAAAGCAAGGCTTTTGTGATGAACACACGGTAGGCGAACACCTGATCAAATATTTTCAAATGGAATGCATGGAATTGAAAATTCGCTTATAAGGATTCTGCCTATATAATTTGTGCAATCATAAACAAAAATAACATTATAATATTAAATATAGGTATAAAGGAAAATGTATAGTTAACATGACAACAAAGCCCTTAACGGACCCCGCGAAAATTACCTAACTTCTTTTTAAGGAAAACGCCGAAAAGGCTTAGTCCGGAGACTAAAAAAAAGGCGTCAAAGAAACCCAAACTCCATATAAAAAAAAAAACGCTAGCTTAATGTCTATACGCTTGTCTTTACGGAGATTCAAGAAGAAGACGGAGTTGCCAGATAAGGAACTGACGTTGTTCAGAACAGTTTGCAAACAGCTGACTGGCCTCGAAGAACATCGTACTGAAATCAGTTCTGCATGTTCAAATTTAAGACAAACCGCAGATGACGCATAGTTACCACTCAACTAACTTTTTGTTATTTTTTCGCATTGCATTGGCAACACTGTCTTTCTGCTCGTCGGCAGAAAAAATTTTGTAAGTCTCCGGACTAAGCATTACATTTTTAAACTGTTTTTTACAAAGGAAATAAAACTCAAAGTATATAAATTAAATTCCTTTTAATTATGAAAGTTAGGCGGTACGTGTATATATGAACATTTATAGAATCATAGTAGATAACTTTTGGTTAAATCTTATTTTGTACTGTAAGTTTAAGCATGCTGTTCTTGTTTAAGGATTCCAATTTCTTTCAGCAGCTGATCAACATCATTTGGGCTGGGATTTTCTGTCAAACTTTTATCCCATTGTATTAGCTGCAATATAAATAAATAGATGAGCATTGACTTTTAAGAAACATAAATATATATTAACCAACTCGCTCCAGTTCCGTACGCAATGCAATAACTGCCTTTTCTCGATCTGTCACAAGCTCTTCAAGGTATTGATAACGAAGTTTTTTCCGTGCCCGGCATTCCCTGGCGCTTTGCCTGCTCCGTTCTTCATAAAATTTAAAAAAAAAAAAAAAGGCAATATATTTTTAAAGCATATATAGTTTAAACGTTATTACATACCAAGCTTTGCTTTTATATCAACCTTTTCGGAAGATGTTTTCCGGCCAGGTTTCCGGCCCCTCCTTCCACATTCTTTCCGTTCCTGAAAAAATTGGGAATAATAAAAATTGTATTAGACAAATTACTAATTATCCAATTAGAAATGTCTTACATGTAAGCATTATTTGCATATGCGAATGGTTTTTACTTTTAAAAAAAGTTTAAGCAAAATGATATCTCAGAGAACAATATTATTTTTTATAAAAGAAAACGTCTTTTTTTCTTTTTTTTTTGAAAACAATCTTATTTTTACTTTTGTATTTATGTGTATATGCAAGTTTTAGAAGTACAGTAGACGCATCCCTAAGAAAACACCCTGCATGCAAAGACTTTGTTGTCTTTCTTTGTCAAGTCAAGCACTCGAGCTAGAGCGTTCTCGATTTAATAAACATGTACATACACATACACAACCATACATGCATAGGTACGTCAAAAAACTACGACGCAGTAGCACAAAATACACTACAATATCTATATATAAGATTTTAAATTTAAACTCACTGTCAAATTATTTTCATCTGTTATAGCCATTTGAATGCTATCACAATCCATAATAATTGTTAGTATTTCACTGCTGAATAAATAAATCTAATAAAAACAACACTTCGACAGTCTTTGTTGTGAAAATGATTTTGTTGTTGACATCGAGGTTATCGATAGTTTCATAGTACGCTATCGATAAGAACACAGAGTTGCTTGTCTCAATACAATCGATATTATCGATAGAGCAATCGATTGCCGAGCATAAGTAATGTAGGGCTGTCGAATATTTTTAAAATATCGTATCGATGATATTTTCTGTTTTAAAAAAGTATCAATATGATATTTAATATATCGTTTTGAAACATCTATATATTAAAAACAAAAGTAATACTGTGCCCCACAATAAAAAGAGATAGTCTTATTATTCAAACATAACAATATAATTCATGAAATTCCAGTTTTGTAGGTAATATACATTTAGCATTAATATATTAGGTGAACAAAAATATCAGATTCGAGTTTTAATGTATTTATGTAATGCATTTTTGTTCTCTCCGCTGCACTAAATGGGTTTACTCCCTTGCTTAACAGGTCACAGAGTGACCAACGCACAAATTTCATACAAATATAAGTGAAATTCAAGCGAAAGCGATTTCTGTGGCACCCCTGATAATATAAAAAAAAATTTCGCATATTCGATATATCGGCAAATCTGATATCGCGATATTAATATATAATTTCTTATAAAAAAATATCGATATATTGATATTTTGATATATTATCAACAACCCTACAGTAATGACACCCCTAATTCCATCTCTACTAGTATGACTTTGATATTTTAAAGAAATTCATCTAATTTGTGGTTCCGAAATGCCGTCCTTCAAAGGTAACTATAGAAAATATATAATTTTACATAGATGTTGCCCCTAATTATTTGTATTTAGTGAAAGTGAAATGGGGTCGCGAACTTTATCCGGATATTGATGTTAACACCGATGAAGAGCCAATACTGTTTAAAGCTCAACTATTTGCGCTAACAGGGGTTCAACCAGAACGGCAAAAAATTATGTGTAAAGGTGGAATACTTAAAGATGATGAATGGAATTTGCAATTGAAGGATGTAAGTTGGCTTAAAGTATTTTAACGCGTTCTTCACTGAAGATGTGTGTATTCCGTAGGGTGCTGTGGTGCTATTACTTGGCTCGAAGGAAAAAGTGCCAGAAGTGCCTCAAACACCAGTTAAATTTATTGAGGACATGAACGAGACTGAACAAGCAACTGCGGTAATTTCAAGGTGTATTTATTGTGGGTATTTTTCTATTATTTGTGTGTGTTCTTTGTCCATTTCCAGATGCGAATTCCGGCCGGTTTAACCAACCTCGGGAATACGTGTTATATGAATGCCACTGTTCAATGTTTAAGGGCAGTTCCAGAGCTGCGTAAAGCACTGGATAATTTTAAGCATGATGGCTCTGATGCCACTTCAACAGCATTTACGGTCTCATCTGCTATGAAAATAGTATTTGCACAAATGGAGAAGGGCACAACAATTACACCAATTGTGTTGCTACAGGCATTGCATCGGGCTTCGCCACAATTTGCTCAGACTGGTGAAAATGGCACCTATAGGCAGCAAGATGCCAACGAATGTTGGTCCGAGATACTAAAAATGCTGCAGCAAAAGCTTGTGCCATTGAGCAAAGAATCTGATACCACTGTGGCCGAAAAGAAAGTTCATAAGTAAGATAACTATTAATTAACTTTTTGTTTTAAGAGATATCCAAATGAGACGCACATATTGGGTATATATATATTATTATATATTGTCTTATATATTCCTACTAAATTGAGGCATATTATTATTTTCAAGCTCATTTATCGAACAATTCTTCGGAGGCACCTTTCAGGTCAAAATGACCTCGGACGAGGCTCCCGATGAACCTGCCACCATTTCAACTGAGAATTTTTTGCAACTAAGTTGCTTTATTTCCATGGAAGTTAAGTATATGCAAAGCGGTCTAAAATCGGTAATTATAAAATTAAAAATATTTTTATTGAATACTTTAAAACATTTTTTTTGCTTATATTTAATGTAGAAAATGAAAGAACAGCTTGTCAAAAATTCGGAATCGCTGGGTCGTGATGCACATTATACAAGAACTGTAGGTTTTCAACTATCTTATAATTGCCAATAATAATTTTATTTAATCTTTCAGTACTTAGTGAATCGCCTTCCTGCTTATCTGACCGTTCAGTTTGTTCGATTCCAATATAAAGGAAAGGAGGGCATTAATGCAAAGGTCTTGAAAGATATTAAATTTCCAATGGATTTTGATGCCTTCGAATTGTGTACCCCAGAATTGCAACAGAAGTTATGCCCAATGCGATCCAAATTCAAGGATGTAGATGACAAGAAAATGGATGTAGAGTCGCAGATAAATAAGACTGCTAAATCATTCGAAGTGGAGGAGGAAATTGACGAAAGCAAATATGAGAAATTCTCATTCGAAGATGATTTGGGCAGCAACAATTCTGGGTTTTACACTCTGAAGGCCGTTCTAACACACAAGGGACGCTCAAGCTCATCCGGTCATTATGTTGCCTGGGTACGCTCAAGTGGAGATGTTTGGTTCAAGTTTGACGATGACGATGTGACATCTGTAACAACCGACGAAATTCTACGACTTTCTGGTGGCGGTGACTGGCATTGCGCTTATGTCCTTTTGTATGGACCAAAACTTTTGGAAAAGTGCTAGATATTGTCTTTTTACTTTGAGGTTAACAAACTGATTATTAATCCATTTAATAAATTGAATTGATCAAATGAGTCTTCGTCTTCATGTTGATATTGTAGATTTTATAAGTTCCACTCGACCTTTTCCCCTTTAACGGGGGAATCCCCCAAATATATTTACCAAGTGGGCATCGCGTCAGTGGCATAATCGATGTAGTGGAACAATTCTATTTTATTAGTTTGTGTATATGCGTATGTAGTTTGTTCATCTCAATAAAAGCGGACCGAGAAGTGTCAATTCATTGTAGAAAAAGTCCAAACTGCGCATAATGCCAGCGCAAAAAAAAAGCGAAGTAGTTATCTGGTCTACGTTGTTTTTCAGTTTATTAAATTCATTAATAAATTAAATTGCTCGTACAAAGAAGTCAAGCCTGATAAATGATCAATTTATACATATCATGATTAAAATTTAATAACAACAAACATCGTATTTAGACGAAAAAAAGAAAGCTTTATATTACTTAATCTAAATCTATTCGATTTTCCAAAAATAGATTACCGGTGTGCATTTTGGATTCCTTCATTTTTAAGTGTGAGCTCAGCAAATCATCCATTGTAATGGAAATCAAAGCTTTGTTTATATCTGCACTGTTTGATGGTGCAGCCTGTTGGTTTCGATCAGTGGCTGTCATAAATTGTCTCATTCTGTAAACAGATGCATTTCTGCACATTTCTCGCAGATCTGAACCAGAAAATCCATTTGTAAGCTTAGCTAAGCGGTTATAATCGACATTGATATCAATTTCCTCGGTTGCTAGTATCAATTTAAGAATTTGACCTCTTTGCACTTCGGATGGAAGGCTAATATGAAACTGTGCCGGCATTCTACGTAGAATAGCCTTATCCAAATCCTGTGGGCGGTTAGTTGCTCCCATTACAATAACGGCTGACTCTGGATCTGTACTAAGGCCATCCCATAGCATCATGAACTGGGTTTTCATCATGGCAGTTGCCTCATGATCATTTGAATTGCGTGCCCGAAGAAACGAGTCAATTTCATCAACGAAAATAATGCACGGTTGAATCTTTGCAGCCAACGAAAAGACAGCAGATGCTAGCTTTTGCGATTCTCCGTACCACTTGTCAGTAAGTATTGCCACATCTAAATTAATAAACCTCATGCCGGCTTCCTTTGCTGTTGCCTTGGCGATTAATGTTTTGCCGCAACCTGGCGGACCATGAAGTAGCACACCTCTGGGCGCCTGCCACAGTTTTGATCCCTTGAACATATCTCGGTGTCGCACAGGCAGCACAACCGATTCGCGAAGATCCTGAATGACTGCATCCAAGCCAGCTATGTCGCTCCATTTGACAGCAATGTCAGCTGGAACAACTAGGTGTGATGCAATCATCAGCTCATAATCGGTGAACGTCTGTAAATTTACGTCGAAGTTATCTTCCCGGCGAAGTCTGCAAGATATATGATGTAAATCGAGCGCACTTTAGTGTAAAATAGAACAAACCTTCTCAATTGTTCTTCTGCAAGCAGCTTTGCTTTCTTCTTGCTTTTACTTGTCGGATCTATTTGATTCATCATCCATTTTACGGAGTAGTATGTTATTACGGAGGCTATAGAAATTCGCAGCAACATTTGAAACATGTGACCTCGAGTTAACTCTGAGCCACCAAAATTAAAATGTTCCATGTTGTATTCTTTTATAAATTATTTAATTGCAAGACAAATGTTGTTGTTAGTTGTTAAAACTTAAAATTCAGAAGAATAAAACCAAAGGTTGCAACTAGAGATGAGCGTATCAATATATTTTCAGTGATGGAAGACCCTATACACAATTATCGATTAATTTGTTTCCACTGAAAATGGAACAAGAAAATTATTAAAGAAAATTCGCGTTTTCACTTAGTTGTATTATAAAATATATAAAACCATGCCATTTTTATTTAGTTTTATTTAATTTGTATTAAATAAATTGAATTTCAAAAATTATTATTACTACTCAATTCAATATATAAAATTACGAATAAAATGTTCCCACTGAAAATGAAACAAGAAATTTTGCGTGTTTCAGTACTTTTAAAGCATTCCAAAAAATTCTGAATACATGTTACAAAACACCATAACTTTTTTGTTTTATTTAATTTTGATTAAATAATATTAATTTCGAATATTTTTGGTTTTTTCTTAACACTACTGTGATCAAATTCGTGTAAGAGATTTTTCGCCATCGTCTATTTCAATTCTTCTCATGGAAATACTCGGGGCTGAATAAGTAGATTGAGTTAAGCATGTAGTATTTCCATTTCTCCGTGTATCGCCCCTGGTCTGAAAGCCTAAAAAGAATTTAAGGTTACTCTAACTAGTTAAAAATTTGTAAATTTAAATACATTTTATCTAGTTAAATAAAGGATACTGGACTTACCTAGCTTCATCATAATCTCGTTCCATACTCGTCTTTTAAAAACAAAAATAAAGAAAACAAATACTCCCAGCAGGACGTTAAATGAATCGCTTATTGACCAAAAGAAATTCTTTTTGTGATCATATAATAAAATGCTTGCAATTTCCAAGAGCCATGTAATTCCCATTACAAAGCACAGCTTTGTGTTCATTATAAATCTGGTTTTATCCATGAAGAAACGACTTCGCAGTGCGGGTTTTTCAGCGTTGGAGCTTTGCATTCTAAATATTTCTCTCTTCACTCTGTTGCAATACTTTAAAGTTAGCAAAAATAATACCAGGTTTATGATGAGAAGTATTCCCAGAGGTCCAGAAAAAAATAGTAAGCTCGCAAACCCAATTGTATCATCTATATATATACAATATGAAATGATTTATTATTTATGAATGTCAGGTTTAATATTTTACTTTAACTTACAGGTAAACCAGCATCTGCCATTGCCAAAATTGGGTCGAATATTTTCTGATAAAACATCAGATCTACTTAATGATGCTGTTATTGTTGTTAAAATAGTTGGCAGTCCCCAACCATAGACTGAATACCATATAAATCGGGTTCGTTGCTCTCTCCTCTGTGCGTTTTTTGATCTGGTTGATCTGTAATAAATATACATATGTATTTTTAAGGCAATGTCAATAAGGAAAGTTCCTTTCTTACCCGAATGTCTTCCATATGTCGAAACATGTAATATTCATCCAAGAAAATGCGGCCATTAAAAAGAAATACACAAGAAATCCTATAAAAAAAATAGAGAACCACTTAAATTATTTGTTGTTTCTTTTTGCCTTTTAGTATCTGAAATTATAAAATTTTATTTTAAATTCATTACACCACTTACCTGAAATAATGCACAAATTATTATTTGAAGTCGGCATTAATTGTCCCAAAGCAATTCCCAAATACGCCAAAAGAAGACTGCACACCAAGCAAATTAATATTTTGCCCGGGAGATTACGCAATTTTTCGATAGAAATATATACCACTAGGGTAACTGCATAGAAGCAACAGGATATAAGAAGACCAATCGGATACATCCTGAATCGTATACGATCATTGCCCACAACTTTGGAATCAAAGCACACAAACGTGTAGAGCTGTTCTGAAACAAAGTAATTTATTTAATTTACTTACTTCATAGCAAAAATAAAAGATTTTGGATTAAAAAAAAAAATTATTAAAATGAAACGAATTTTGAAAAACTTAGCTTCAAAAATCTTACCTTATCATCGACCGCTGAAGAGTTTTTTATTTCTTCAATACAATATTGACTGTTTGAATACTTTTTTCTTGTGCTGGTTATAAAGAGCGCTCCATTAATTGAGCTTATTGTATGTTCCTCATCTGAAAATGAGTCTGGGTCTAGTCGAAATTTTGGACATTCTATTCCGTGTAATATTCCAAATACTAAAAAAATGGAACAATATGATTATTAAATTTTATTGATAAATCTATTTAGAGTACTAAAAAAGTAAAAGCCCTCCAGTTGTCATGGAAATCTAAGTAAAAGAATAAAACAGTTTAGAATCGAAAATCTTCATCTTTTACTATATTGAAGCGGGATAAAATGCTTAAATACTTCTATAAAAAATTAATGTTTTGTTAAAGTTAACCATCTATTATTCAATTTGTCGTAAATGTACTTTATGAGCAAAGTTTCTTTGGCAAACATCATTATGGATTGCAATTAATAAAAGTAATGTGTCAATTAGGACCAAAAAAAAAATGGATGATGTCATGGTATGTAATTGTACTGAAAGGTTTTTAAGTGAGGGTGTGTGTCGATAAACATAAACAAAATGGCGGTGGGAGTGGTAATGATAAAAGATGGCGGGATAGGAAATGGACGGCGCTTTTAAATACCTTCCTATTACACACAGCCAAACAATTTTAAAATGTTTCCTTTGTCATACATATATATACATGGTATTTTCATTAATGTGGGATTAAGGCCTTACTTATTTTCGAATAAAGATTATGTTTGGAGCTTTCGAAGACGAACTCCGAAATATGTGAGAATATACCGGTTAAGACCCTAAATAAATAGCAAGTAATTATTCTGAATAATTTAGGGCACAATAGATCCAAAAAGGTCGCGGTGCAGGCTCCCCCTATTAATAATTAAAATTTTTTGAAAATAATAAGCAATTGTGTGCCTTTCTTTTTTATCAGAAGAATTACTTAAACAGCTGTATCTTCGGATATCTGAATATAATTTTTGTTATCAAAATGTGTATTAAAGTAAACAAATGAAAGTACCTGCGGGTTTCGTAAAATTTCCACTTATCTTTAAACTTGAAAAACTCTCAAATATATCATCGTTTTCGTCTCTTTTACAAAACGTCGTCATATTATTTTTAAAATAGATTTCACCATCGGCACAACATCTGCGAACACATGGTAGCGAATCGCAAATTTTAGATTGTTGACAAGTGCGTATTAAATATTGTTGATTCTCTTTTACCGGCATAAAAGAGGTGTTTCTATTAATTCCGTCGATTGCTTCAATACAAAATTCATTTCTTATTAACGATCTGCTTTCATTTTGCCAAATAAGAGTACTTTCCTTCAACTGGACACTTTTCGCGGATACCGAGTATTCAACGAGAACTTTATTATTGGCACATTGAAATTGTTTGTCGACAAATATCATGGGCCGATCGAAGATATGAGAGTACAAGTTGAAGTCGGTTTCACCTTTAAGGCATTTATTGAACTCTGAACTATATATATAACCGTGTGGGCAGCACTTGTTAATGAAACCAATACGCGAACTTGGCAATGTGACGTCACTGATGAGTTTACACGTCAGAACAATAAGTCGACTGTTCTCGATAAACAAACACGACTTTGGCGAAACATCAATTGAAGTTTCGCTAGAGAGTGATATATTCCAGAGTACTGTTCGTTCACAGTCCGCTATCGTTTGATTATGCCATTCCAGGCCATATCCTAAAGGACTTGTAATGTGATCTTCTAGCACGTACATACTGACAGCATTGACAGTTGCATTTTGAATATTATTATTCGTAGCCGGAATACATTTAACAAACTCGAAATTCGAACTATTTTTTGCAGAAACACAACTAAAAATGAAATACATGAGAACTAATACCACACTCATTAGATATGATTAAATTTAATATTGTTATTATTATTATTTTATTTCGATTTTTTATTAAAGGTATATATTTATGTTAAAACGGTTTCTTATCTTCCGCAGCGCGCAATATGAAAATACGTATTAATGAGTTGCGTTCTTGAATCTAACTGAAGGCATGCGCTCCTTACGACTGAACAAAGTGGATAGTAAAGTAAATAAAGAAATATGTATGTATGTTTACAATCGTATTTATCTAGAAACTGTATGTAGGTTTGCACGTATGTACATGTTCACACCTCTCTATGTACATTCATTCATGTCCATGTATACAGACATCCGTACATATGTATGTATGAATGAACACGTGCATACATACAGTTATGTACAGATGTACAGATATATGTACCCAAGTATGTAATGTATGTACAAACATAAATATGTACTTAGGCGCGTATGCTGCTCAATGTGTATTCCTAAATTGCTTATTAAATTTATAAACAAACATACGAGGGCAGTTCAAGTGGTGTTTAAAAAAACTGAGTTGTTATACCATCCGCGTTCGTCATCCACAGCCGGCAGGGGGCGATCACATGCCGAGAGAGAGCAAGGGAGAATGTAAGAGAAGGAAAGAGAGTAGGAGAGCAGTCGTTTCACTGCGTATTTCATTGGGAGCAGAAAAGTTTTGTACTTCCGATTGATTGGTAAGTCGTTGCTTATCAATTTTTACTCATGAGTTGGCCTTCTTAGGTGCACACTGGGCTTGCATTCTTTATTTTGTCCCGAGTCCAACATCTAAAAGTGGAAAGCATTAAAATGCCGTTATCGATAATGTGTCGAAATTTTGTAACGGTAATTGGTTTGTTTCCACATGGGTTTATTTGAAAGATGGGATTTCCCTTTTAATCACACTGTCTCTATAAATCGATTGAACAGTAGCCAAAAGAGATAAAACTGGGCACAAATTAAAAAATTTGTTATATGTAAAGAAAATTGATAACTTTAATATAACATCTTAGAGTATATACTTACATTGAACAACTTCAAGTAATTTTTTATTGAAAAAAATAAATTAAGTTATAAAATGGCCGCTAAAGAAATTGTATTTTGTTTTTACGTTTTACGTACTAAAATTGTGGCGAATAGGATCATCCGATAAAAGAAATATCGATGGATTTAGTTAAATAACAGTATAGACTAGTGTTTGATTGAAGGATTAAAAAAAATACATTTTTCACATTTTCAAAAGGCCGTCGGTCAAAGTCAAACAAATATTTATTTTGCAAAGTTACAAGTAGTGGTATCAAAAATTGTCACCAACAAAATTGTTATATTTTACAACAAATTAATTTCTTGTCGAAATTAGTTATTATTACAAATATCTGGTCACACTAAACATACAAAAGATCAACGTTTCTTTTTGAGCGTACAAACACTTATAAGGTTATTAATGCTCCAAGAGAAAGTTTTAATGTAAATTGGAAAACAAACATTACGCGAATACCTTTGAGTGGGTCGATTACGAGTGTAAAATACATAATTCAGTACTGATTATCACGATAAACGACACACACAGTGTTAATTATTCTTAGCTGAAACTAATTGCATATTTTAATAATAATAATAATAACAATGCGAATATCAAAAATTCATTACATTACCACGTTACAAACATTGATTTTCTCTGTTGTGCTTACAAATCTTGCTGCATCGACAAAAATCGCCGTAGACCATGGAAATTCTCAAATCATTAATCCTGTTGATACACCCAAATTAAGTTTGTATTTGGACGATGCTCGGAAACAAGCTGCCACAAATGCACCAAACTTCATTCAACTTGTTATAATGCGTTTCATATATGGGATTGCGTCAACGATTGGCGTTGAGGATCGATTGGAGGATACATTTAATGGAGCCTTTATTCCCCCCAACGCCGACGACGGTCTTGGTCTTGGCTTTGGAGGAGGGGACAATGAAGGAGGACTTTTTGGCGACATTTTTGAGGGAGACTATTGACATTATTGTTAATTTATAAGTTATTTATTGTTATTTAAAACTATTTATTGTAATTTAAAAGAATTTTTATTTATTTTTAAATAAAGAAAATGGTAATTTTAATAAAAACAAAACAAAAATTAATAAACACCATTTGTTTTTTCTTTTATTAATTTAGGTTTATTTTTGAGCCCATTGGGGCAGTAACATGAGAACTAGTCAAAAATGCATATTAGCTCCATCTGTAGTGAGCGTAGGCACGATTTGTTTCACATTGCCGATGTAAATCGTCCTTCTTTTTAATCACTCTTCCCTGTCCACAGGCAGCATCTAAGATTTCCCAAGCCAGCTTGTCCGGCAAATGGACTTTACGCTCCTTTTCTCGTGCGGCTTCCAAAATCCATTTCATAGCGAGAAAATAGGATTTTCGTTCGGTCAGTGGTATGGGTACTTGATACTTGACTCCGCCTCTTTTAATTGCAGAAAGCGTTAGCAATGGTCGAGAATTTTCAATGGCATTCACAAGAAGTGTTTCCGGATCAGTAATAACTTCTTTCTCTTGATCAGCTGTGCCGAGATTTAACCGCTCAATTTGGGTCCGCTTAATTACCTCGAATGTTTTGGTTAGCAGCTCTTTGGCCAAAGCGGCGTTACCTTCCTTAGTGATATAGTTCAGAAACTTCTGTTTAAGTTGCCCATAAAATATTGTGTCGTTCAAATCATTTGGGGCCGCCTTAATTGGAATATGAGAGAGCTCATTTCCTTTGCTGCTCTGCAAGTTTTTCTCAACAATTGGATTCACATAATGTGAGGGGTACACCGACATCAATCGGGTGCATTGTGATACCCTAGAATAGAAAGAACTCTTATTAACCAAACTGGTGTCTTAAAAAACTAAATGTTACCTCAAAATATTTTTGGTTGCGGCACAACATGCGTATGCCATTATTGTTTTATTTATATAATATTTAGAGAAACAGTTCAAATGAACGGGTCATCTTAATGAACGAAAGAACATATTCAGTCAATCGTGAACTAAATCGTTCATTTCGCAATTGGTCAATTAAAAATTTCTTAGGGAAATAAATACAATTAGAACACATATTATATATAATATTTTAAATATCCCCTTTTCAGGATATAAGGAAGTCCTATTATTATTACTCCGCGACATGATTTTATTTGCTGGCAGTAAAACGGTATCCGATATCGACTATTAACTTTGCTTCGATAATTATGCATCCACTTGCTCTAGGGAAGTACATTTTCGACAAGTGCCCAATCGCATCCTGAACAACGCCGTTGTATGTACGTTTCCCAAAATCATGATCATCTTATGGTACATGTGTTCTCTACAAAACGCATCTCGTGACTTTTGACAACATTTTCCTCGAATTAACCAAACTTCACTTTTTGCGACTATAATATAATAATATAATAAATAAAAATTCAAACCGATATATTTAATGTTATATAAAATTACTTTGCTTTTATTTGTTTACATACTATATCATGCATATTTTATGTTTGCAAATGTTATTTGCTTTAAAAAAAACAATCACTTCAAAGTGATAGTGCAAAAGGCCCAAATCCGTAAAAACTAACAATATGAACCAAACGATAATAGGCAGCAGAGTGATTCGTTTTATTGTGCTAATTCCATCCGTTTCTAGGTGCAATCATAGGTTTCTGTTCTTTCATTGTGAGCTACCGTTGTTTTGATTTTTTTTTTAAGGAGAAAGTAAAATTGACGGAAGTAATGTAAGTGTATACTATTTATGTTTTTGGAGCACGTACCTAACTATTACACATTATATTTGTTATTCAATAAAGTGATGAAAATGTGTTGCACTATACGCTCACACAACAACACCAACATTTGTAGCACCATTGGTTGCAAAAAAAAAAAAACAATCGAACTGAACAATAATGTGAATTTTGCAAATAATATAATTATATGGTTGCAGATGCAGTGATGTTTGTATGTTCTGTGCTAATTGGTATATTACATTTTCAATGCTCAATTGTGCATGTACATACGCACAAATGTACTTACGTATGTATGCATGAAGATGCACAGGCACCTTTGTTCATACATATGTACATATTGTATGTTCATAGGCTTGCTTGCTTATAATACATTTATATATTTACATTGTACTCATGCACGTAAATTTGTATGAACGCAGAAATATGAATATATTGGACAAAATAATACACAGTGTTAAATCATATATATGAACATATAGTACATATGTCATTGTATGTAAACGGACAAATTTGCAAGTAAGAGCTGCTCACAGATATTTCGCAGTCGTGCACATACATATGTGTAAATATATCTAAATAGTATCTATGCCAATTTATATTACACCGAACGGGTAGTCAGGGAACACCGACATAAAGTTTTATGTCCGTATTTAGAGCTGGCACGGGCTGACGCTTTCTCATATAAAAATGTGTAAAATAAAAGTTTCGCATGTTTTGTTAATACATACAAACGACAACAACTTTCAACACATATTGTTGTTGGAAGCTGTGCGCTGTAATGATGTATGAATGACCTAGGTGGCATACGTATGTATAGTTTGGGTACATATCATGCTAATATATTTCAAATGTTTATACGACAGCTAATGTCGATTTTAAAAAAATTATAAAAAATACTAGCAAAAATATTTTTGGAAATTTTTTTTTGCAGTCACTCTTAGAATTGTTTGAAGAATTTTTCTGCATCAAAATATATTTTGTAAAAAATCGAGGAAAAAAGTTGAAAAATTGACTTTTTTTTGAACTCAAAATATTTAATGGGTACTTAATGGGTTTATAAACACAGTTTATAAACACATTTTAGCGCTTCAACGAGAAGTAATACTTACCTAGTTTTTAAAGAAGCTAAGCCTTAACCAAATCCATTTTTTTTTACAACATTTTGCTTTTAAGTTTTTAAGGTAGTTAATTGTGTAATTGGTTTGCATTAATTCCATATATGGCAAATCGCAGAATCTTAGATGGCAGAAAAACGGTTAAGCCGCATTAAGGGGAGTTTATAAATGTAAATGAACTCAAGTCTTGTTCAAATTATGTGTGAAATTAGTATAGTATATGTGCATAACACAGAACTTGTTGGCGAATAAGTTTGCCAATCCAAATAAGAGTCAAATACAAACTTTTATTTAGACAAAGTTACTATTTTCATAATAATACTAAACCTTTAAACTAAAAGTATATATTAATCTTCTTTGATCTTAATAGAGAAAACAGTGTTATGACGCAACCGCAGACAACTGAGAGCTCAAGGAACAGAGAGAAGACGATCTAGAATATTATATTGGGTATTTAAATTGTTGATAGGAAAGCCTTGTACCCTGTATCAGACCCCTAAATACCTCAACATGATGGATTTTTATTCCAATAAATATGTCCGAAAATTAGATTTGGAGAAAAATTTACTGGTTAGCCAGTATTGAAGAATATTCGCATGTGCACAAATTAAGTTTTCTGCTCAAATCAAATGTTACATTTGCGTTTAATAAAATCGTATTCTACAATAGAATTGTTCTCATTTTCCAGATTAAGCACAACCTGGCTAGCTACTTCAAAATTTGAAACTTACCAAAAATCCCAAACTCCTTCATATGAAATATACTCCGATTTTATTACGCATAAATCCTTTCCGATATACAAAATTTTAATTCAAGCCCAAAATAATAAATTTATCTTTCAGTATTAAATTTTTAAAACGTTTGCATCCAGGAAAGTGGCATTTTCTGAAATCAGTAAAACATTTATCGATCAATTGTATGCGCACGCATTAAAAACAGCATTAGCAAGTGAAATTTACGCTTAAGCACAGTATGCTCTAGCTGAAAACAATTTGGGCGCTCGAAATGTTCGATGTCTTGATGTCCAGCCTTACAAACTTCAGTGTGACTGCATAATACCAAAAATCACTAAAAAGTTGAGAGATTGTTGGTTTCATGCTGCTGTGGTCACACTGTTGCGTCAGCTGTGCACAACAAACAAATAAATAACATTTATAACAAAAAAAAATAGAGAAAATAGAACAAATGGACAGGAGAAGAGCAGTAGCAGATACTAATACCCTAATTATTATATTAAAAAATTATTATTTATAAAAATCCCATCAAAAGATTTTTTGTCGGTCAAACCCTACAAATCATGGCCTATGTTGCACCTCTTCAATCAGTCTAATTTGCTCTTTGTACATGGGTTTAGAAATAGCCTTACAAAAAAATTTCGAGCCAGCTTGCAACCCTTTTTTATAAGGAGTTTTGACCTTACAAACATATTTTCAGCTAGAGCGTACTGTGCTTTACAAAAAAAATCGATACATTTTCATATGAGCAGATGCATTACAGAATAACATTAAGAGTTTTACGTCCATTTATCGCGTTATAAATTTTTTAAATGATATTTAGCTTGACTTCTGTATATATTTTTATTTTCTTAAAGAAATGATGCAGAAAAATATATACCAGCATTCGATAAATGATAAAATTTATCGTCGTGTAAAAGGGCCTTTTTGCTTAAAAAAAAAGTGGATAAAACTTGAATTATTGGAGTCAGTTTCATAACTGGAATCACCCTGTGCTCGTCGTATACAAATATACGTATGTATACGCATGTATGTGTGTATATGCAACCTTGACAACTCGTGTAGTAGTTTTGTAAGCGGGGTTTAGTGCAGAAGGTGAAGTGAAGAAACAAATAATACTACTGTATGCATATGTATACATTTTCAAATCTGTATATACGCATAAATATATGATTAATGGTTTTTCAATGTCATATCTAAATATTCATATATGTACTTCAACGTATGTAAACGTAACTACCGTAAATTAGTGAAGTCCCGTAGCTGACGCCATTTTGTATTTAGATATTTAAAACAACCAGTTAAAATTCTTGTAAATGGAACTTGGCAAAAAAAGGTAATACATACATGTGTATATTAATATACATCCTATAAAAATGAGTGGCGCAAAGGTACAAGAATGTGTTTGCAATTGAAAGTTGATTGAAAATTTATTTAAAACAAATTATGTAAATATGTGCGTGTTCACATATCCAAGCGTTGACACAATTGTCTGTATGTACATACATACATATGTACATACATATATAATTATGGCTGTTTATTGGCATAATTATGTTTTTTCCACATCTATGCACATATGCAAACGTGTATACATACATACATATGTATGTATTAATCAAGTTTTTAATTACCAAAAATGATTTGTTCATGAAAATGCAACGGGGCGGACAATGTACTTGAATACATGTGTATATAAGCACATACATACATATACATACATTCATGCATATCTATTTACATTTGCTTTAACTTATATATATGTACACACATACTCATATATATTAAATACACACACACGCATTTTAACATAAACATAAATACACACATGTGTGTTAACTTCTATTTCAAGGCAATGTTTAAATTCACTTTCATATGTATATACATATATACGCATGTACATAGAGTTGATTTCTTTAATTACATTTATGCATTTCTGTTAATTTCAGGTATAAGGGTGGTCGGACACCTGCAGTTAGGTCAAGTGATAGGCGACGTCCTCAAAGTATTTCAACATCATCTACACTATCGCCGCGAGTTGTGTTATCTCGCTTGGAACCGAGAGATTTTGAACGACTTCGATTATCTTACAAAGTTGCTATTGACCAGAGAAGATCTCGAAGCTGCCGTGGCATGAACATGGGTCAAAAAATCAGTGGCGGTGTTAAAACAGTTAACCGTAATGATTCTCAGGCAACATTCAAACCAATTATACCTAGAGAACTGCAAGCCGATTTTGTAAAACCTGCACGAATTGATATTTTACTTGATATGCCACCAGCAAGCAGGGAAATTCAACTAAAACATTCGTGGAACTCTGAGGACAGATCATTAAATATATTCGTCAAAGAAGATGATAAACTGACATTTCACAGACATCCCGTTGCACAAAGCACCGATTGCATTCGCGGAAAAGTCGGACTAACAAAAGGATTACATATATGGGAAATATATTGGCCAACAAGACAAAGAGGTACCCATGCCGTCGTTGGTGTGGCATCTGGTGACGCCCCATTGCACTCGGTTGGATACCAAAGTTTAGTAGGATCTACTGAGCAGAGCTGGGGTTGGGATTTAGGCAGAAATAAATTGTATCATGACTCAAAAAATTGTGCTGGCATTACATATCCGGCAATATTGAAGAATGACGAAGCATTTTTGGTACCAGACAAGTTCTTAGTAGCTTTAGATATGGACGAAGGTACCTTGAGCTTCATTGTTGACCAGCAATACCTTGGTATTGCATTTAGAGGCCTCAAAGGAAAGAAATTGTATCCAGTTGTTTCCGCTGTTTGGGGACACTGTGAGATAACAATGCGTTATATCGGCGGACTAGATCGTAAGTGCAATTTTGTATATGTATTTACCAATATATCTTATTTTATTGCGACTGAAAGTAGATTAAATCGGTCTGTCTGTATATATCTATTTACATATGTATATTCCAAGTTTATTTGTAATTTTTGAACGATAAAAACAATTATTATTTTGAAACGATACTAAAATTAAACTTTTGATTTTCTTGCAGCTGAACCCTTGCCATTAATGGATCTTTGCCGAAGGACAATTCGACAAAAAATTGGTCGAGCTAATTTGGAAGAGCGTATACAGCAACTGCAGCTTCCTCAATCAATGAAAACTTATTTATTGTATAAAAATCGTAGATAATATTTTTAATGTTGTGGCTCGAATAAGTTATCATTTTGCAACTTCTGCTGCATGTGATGGGGGGCAGTTGACGTAAAATAGTATTAGTTTGTAATAGTCTTTAATTCAATGTTAGGTTTTTCTGTCGTCAAGGAATAATGTGTGAAAAAGTATACAATTTTACTATACTTGGTAATCATTTTTCTTTTTTGTATTGTAAATTAAGTCGATCAATTAACTCAATATTTAATATACTCATACGTTTATTTGTAAAGTCTTGAAAGAAATGTATTCTTTCTTCAATTTAAAATGATATACAATACATATATAAATACAAATTATGTTTAAATGCAAAACAAACAAATAATAAAAATTAAAAAATTAAAAAAAAAAAAGAACGACACAAACCTCGTGGTATATTCAAAAAACAAATATAAAAATTGTACCATAACAGTAGCTATAACATCCATTTTAAATACTTTCTAAGTTTAGAAATTTCTTTTTAATTGTGACCGTGTTCAGATGTCTAATTTAGTTAAATATTAAATAGAAATGTAAATATATACATATATACTTATACATATACATACAACAAGCATACATAAATACGTGGTAAAAAGAATATAGATATTTAAGACATTTCATAAATATGTATTCCCCCAATTGAGATGTCAGTTTGAATCTTGGTTGCTTTAGGTATTTTTTGGATGTGCTATATGCAAATTATGCAAATTACGCATGTACATATGTACTCATAATAGCGTCATTACACGGTCCTTAAGATAAATGGATAGAAACTTTTTTAAAGGTGCAATAATTTCAAACGCAAAACATCTTATTTTTGCCTACAGAACTGATTTGAAGGAATCTCAAAGAACGCATTATATATCCACATGACATGATTTATCATTTTGAACGATTTGAGGATTTTCAATGGGAACATTGTATTAGCAATTGTAAACTTAACATAAACAATGCATTGACTTCAGGCTAATTATAATGAAATGTTTCGATTCAATCACATTATTAAAATCGTAATTATTTTACTTAATTTCTTTTGAAAACTAAACTGATAAAAACTACTAGTAAAACCACATACAAATAATTACCTAATTATTAAATATGCTTTAAGTATTTTTATCGTTTAAAGTTTCGTTGCTCTCCCATAGTATTTGACAGTAAACTTCAATATCCTGTTCAGGGGATTATATCATGTAAGACCATTTAACCATAAAAATACTATAATAAACATAATTACAGTCAAAAAAAGAAAAAAAACGAAAAGAATACATTTTAATAATTTTCGTGGACAGCTTAGTTTATTCCAACATATGTACTTATAATGCATTTTAGATGGTTTATACATAAGTTTATAAGTAAATTTTATGACATTTAATAAAGACTTCATTTCACTGAAAATGTATTAAAAATTTAGATAAAAAGAAAATACTATTTCTAGGTAACGCTATTTACTGAAGCATTCTACTCCCTTGGGATTAATGTTTGACCGGGAACGTCCGGCATTGAATTTCTTGGCAGCCGTCTCCCCGGTGGAAACAATTCTCCGATTAAAATAACATCAAGATGACCCATCAAAACATTACATATTATACATTTATTAATTTAAAAAATATATTATTACACGAGTTACAAAGCTTTTTTTTTATATTTCATAGCACAGAAATAGATTTGAAACTAAACTATTGAATTATGAAATTCTAAAGCCATAAAAGTTTATAGATATTTTTCTATTTTACATAGTTGAACCATTATTAATTCTCTTTGGTTTGGGGAGAGGATTCCAATCTAAATTTAATGCAGTTGGAGATGACTCTCTATATTGAAAGGCTGTTTTATTTATTTTGCTTTTCTGAAAGTAATTTTGTTCCAACTGCAAGTTATTTTCCGCACAAGAGCTGCCCGTTGAAATATTAGGAGAGATTTCAGGCATCTGGGAACTTCCTTGACTACTTATCGGCCTTATATTGCTTTCAGCATATAAAGATGTTGAATATACCGTGGTTCCTTTCGCCGCGCTATCTTTGAGAAGTTTCTGACTACGATTTATGGAATCAATTATTTCCTTAACCGATTTTGCCTTGGCTGGTTGCGCTCCTTCCTCTGAATGTTCTAATTTTCTCTCTGAGTTTTCGAAAATTGCCAGGGGTTTGTTTAAGTACTCATAATTATCTGCGTTATTATTTTGTTTCAATGAATACGTCTGTATGTTTGTAAAATTATTTTGACTTCTTCGTTCGGGTATTTGAGTTAGATTTCTATTTAATCTCTCTACGTGCAAATCTTCAGTCACCGCTTGTGCGCTTGTTGAAGTATATTCTAAATTGGGTATCTTAGTTTCTTTCGCAGATTCTCTTTCCGCATTTTGGCTAGGAGTTGGAGCTTGAGATAAACATATTTGATCTCGAATTTTGTGCTCGTTTTGTGGTCTTTCGGAAACAGAGGGAGTCTCTAAAATATTCACCACATCAGACACTTGACACTCGGATCTTGAAGTATATTCTGTATTCGGTATCTTAATTTCCTTAGCAGATTCAGATTTCACAGAATGGTCACTATTCTGACCTGAAATTCTTTCCTCTCTTTGTGGACTTTCGTAGACAGTTGAAGTCTCCACTATTTTAACCAGGTTCCTATTCAATTTATCTAATTGCGCATTTTCTGACACCTGATCTATATTGGTTATCTTATTTTCTTTAACATATTCAGGTTTTAAGGAGTTGCTTCGAATTGGAGGCTTAGGTGAACATTTTTTAAACGATATTTTTGGCTTGTTTTGTGGACAATCGGCGACCAAGGAGGTCTCCACTATCTTAACCACATTATCTACTTTCACATTTTCCAATGCCTGATCTTCTGTTGAAGTGTATTCTACATCCGTTATCTGATTATCCTTAACACTTTCAGTTTTTGAAGCATTGCTTCGAATTGGAGGCTTAGGTGTATATTTTTGTTCCGAAATATTTGGTTCAGTTTGTGGTCTGTCGAAGACAATGGAAGACACGACTATTTCACCTATATTACTATTCAATTTATCTAATTGCACAGTTTCAGTCACCGGATCGCATGTTGAAGTACAATTTACAGTCGTTATAGTTTCTTCTTTAATAGTATCACTTTTTGCATCATGGCTGGGACTTGGAACTTTAGTTAAGAATGTTTCTTCCGTGATTTTTGATTCAGTTTGTGGACTTTGGGGGGCGCTGGAAGGCTCGACAACTACTGTTGGAATTTTCACAGTCGTAGTCTCATGGCTATTATTTACAAATTGTTCTATTTCAACAGCGAGGGATCGGATTGCTTTATTTTGTTCGACAACCGTTGATGAACTTTGTGTATCCATCGTTGTTTCCCGAACTGGACTAGGTGATTTTTTATTGACCTGTAATATACAATTTAAAATTTGATCAATTTAAAATAAATGTAATTGTCTGCGATGTCGCAGATATAATTGTCTTGCTGACTGATCCGATAACAAAATGTTTAAATATTTTGGGTCAATCTCTGCAAGACTGAAATATATAAAGACCTTACCATTTCTTTAGTTGGAGCTAAAGGAGCTCGTCTCTTTTTTCGATAAGACTTTCTGCAGCCCCCAAGTGACACACTTCCAATATCCGTCGCATCAGAGTCGATGTCACTTTCAAACGGATTTGTGCTTGCTAAGCTCGCCTGCGAAGATCTGCAAGACGTTAACGAACGTAGTCAGTAAACGAATAGATTAACTATAATTCAAAAAATACCTTCTAGGATGGAATCGTTGACTCTGAGGCGTTAGGTATCCTTCACTTATTGTTGAGCGTTGTGGACTACGGACGAAGTTCAAGTTTGTCTATAACGAAACAAAAAACAAGAGAATGTTACAATTGTAATTTACGTGGGTTGATTGAAAGTCTATTAAGTTCTTATTAATATCGTACTTACCCCCCTTGGAGTATCAATATTCTGCAAGGAATTCATGTAAGGTCTTCTGTTAACATAGGCCTGATCTCCAGGATGTAGAGAGTTTGGATCCAAATGACGTCGCAAAACTGGAGGACTCTCTGATGTTTTCTGTATTCCCAAAGTCGATGACTTTTTTTTTGATGAAAACGATTTCAAATTCCTAAAATGAATAATGTATACAAAATATATTACCATACATATTTAAGTTTCGACTTACCAAATTTCTCTTAAATTTCCCATTGAAAAACTTCGTCGTTTGTTATCGTTGCGTTTTGATAAATTCCAAAATCGCAATCGTTTGTGGTTGTCATCTTCGGAAAATGGATTCAAATGATCAGGATAATTGTATATTGAGATTTGACTTGATGTCCTCTCAGAACCAGTGATCGAGCGCATCGTCCTTGAAGTATTAAGAATATTTTTGATTAATATAAATGGACATATTCATTGTTGGTCTTTTAGTCGATTACGACTTTTTTTATTGTAACCAAAAATTAATTTTGTGTGACGGAGATGGCGATACCTCCTCGATAATCGATTCGAAAATGTAAACTAAGTGCGCGCTCCGAGCAACAACATGGCGATAAGATCTGGTTCTCATTTGCATTTAATGTTATCGATATTTTACAGGTATTTACCACAGAATGTGTTTCGATAAGTCGATAAGCACGGCTGTGTTTTTAATTGCATTATTTACATTCACGTAAATTTCATCAGGATAGGTTGCTGGTTAATCGCGGATGAACCTTTCCTAAATTTCTGAGGCCACTATTGCATGTATAATAAATTAAATAACTTTTGCACTATCGAGAGTCACGATAGATACGTTAAGTACATACAGAGTTCACAGAATGTATAAACTGTTCTTTCACGAATGTCTTAATATTGATAAGCCGATTTACAGAGCTGCAAACCGACCAAATAAAGTCAGCTGTTAAATTTATCTTTTAATTTAACGATAAAAAATTGTTATTGTCAAAGAGGTAAATAATCACTGTTTGTACAATAAATTGATAGACAAAAAATTAATCGCGAAAATCTTTCGATAAATACAAAAGCTAGTTCTTATTAGTAGAATTTCCAATAGCATGTGTTCTAATTAATGATCCTCCACTGTATGCTTGATAAAAATAGATCAAATATTTATACATGTATTAACATACATACTTCTGAATGTTTGTAAATGGATTCATATACATACAAACATACTCAGAGGCAAGTAAGAACACTTTCTTCTTTTTATTAAACAAGAAAATTCCGAATATTCTGCCCTTCTGATTTGGAAAAAACGTAGGTACTAAAAATTCCGGATGTGTAGAATGAAGTTACGTCATGAGATTTCTGTTTGATAAGAAGAGGTGTGCAGCAAGGCGAGCGAAGCGTACAATATATTATCACCAGCTACTTTTGTTTGTATGTATGTATGTTTGTAAGCATTGAACATGCACACATATGTTGATATACACGTAAGACTATAAATGTATGTTCGTGTACATTCCTTTATACATTCAATAAAATAACTTGGTCACAACATAATCGGGTTTTGTAAAACAGTTATAAATACAAAGGAATGTTTATATGCACATACAATGCATGTACATATGTGCATGCATGCATATGTACTTATATGTATGTATGTTTGTTTTTAGCATGTATACAAATGTACGTACATATTCAATTGAGATGTGTAAACTTGTTTGTATTCCTTGAATTCGATGATCTCACGTTAAATTTAAGCTCCCTATTGCTTAAGCACCGAGTTGAAGAATAACACTAAACGAACTTTTATTTTACAGAATTCACACAGGCGAAAAGCTCTTTGCTAAAAATAATTGACGAGGGCAATTCATAAAGTAGTTTATTTGTGAACAGAAATTGATAAAACTAGCGTACCCGGCGAGCAATATGAATTACTAAAGACACTGTATATGCTACTGAAGTCTGAATCATGTGAAAAAAACCTGTTTTGCACTGTGGACTTGTTGTTGGGGTTTGGACTTAATGTTTTGCGCTATTTTTTTTTATAGAAATGATAGGCTAGAGAGATCGTAGCAGCAGCACAGGCAATGCGGCGATCTTACGTCGAATTTGATTTTAAAATATTGATTTGTTTATTTTCTGATTTAGATACATACATATGAGCATATATACAACTGCTGATTGAGTGACAATGAACCAAATAAATACCCGCTACTTGTAGCACTATTTAAATATGAAGTAAATAAGCAATAAGGCGAAATCTACATGCAAGTAGTTTTTAATTGGCATCTACCAGCATTTTTCAATTCTTGTTTAAAAATCTAAAAAAAAAAATAAAAAAAAGAATTGGTACACAGTTCATCGATCTAGAGAAACCCAATTTTACTGTTGACACGACTATCGATTGCTGACTAGCTATCGCTTAGTTCAGGGCTGAATTAAAACATCGATAGATTGGTGAGCTTGCAACGATATTTACATCAAAAATTTGAAAATACCGCCTTCAGCTCAAGTATTTACAGAAAGACGATATATACAATAAATTTAATTTATAATTTATTTTTCTTGATTATAATCTTTAATTTTGGAAGTTTTTTTAAAAAGCTTTTTTCACTGAGTCACACTTTCATGGCGAATGCATGGAACTGATCGTGGAAGTGAGACAGCGATTTACAGAAACATTTGCAAACTTACGGAAGCAACGTACTGGCCTTGATAAATGATAGTTTTTGTAAGCTGCTGATTATAATCGATGTTGGTTTTGACATCTCTAAAAATAAAATCAACTTTTTAGTTCAATTTGCTGACCAAGTTCAATCGTTCATCTTAATGACCCGTTCATTTGAACTTTTTCAGAACTAAACGACCCAACTTTTCATAGTTTTAATTGTTCAGTAAATGGCGCCAACGACGTCAACATTAAGTTACAACGAAACCAAAGAGAATTGATATAAAACCTATTTTGAGGTAAGCTCGTTTACAAATTTATGAAAGCACATTTAGTTTTATTTATCGTTGAATCATATGGCTTAATTTTTTTAATGATCTTACAAGAAAGAAGAAATTTGACATGTATTTGCATATGTATTTCCATATATACGCACATATGTATGTAGATAAAATGCACATGCACATGTGCGATTGTATGTATGCAGCATCAATTGAAAGAAAGTAAAACTCCGTTATAGCCGTATGTATATTCACTCGAAAAGAAGTTGGCACTAAATAAAAAGCTCGATACAAAAAAAACTAAAGTTTCGTTCGTTTTCAACGTATGTAACTTTGTTTTCAGTAGATATAGAATAACAAAAAATAAACGGTATTATTTGCAGAGGTTATAAATTGGTGTCCACTGCTTCAGTGTTGAAACTTTAGCTGTTAAATATGTAGCTACACTTAGCAAATGAGGCATTTTGGCGTTTGAAATTCTGTCAACACTGGCGTGTCGACGAATTTATTTTTTTTCTGTCAAACAATTAAAATAGAGCAGTCATATCTCTTTTGAATTAATAGGTTTTTATTTTTAATTATTCAAGATGTCCGGCAGAGGAAGCTTATTGTCGCTATTTAAAAAAAAGATCGAGCCTTCCGAGGCTTCTTCGTCGAGTGGAGATCAGGCCAAAGACAGCGGCTTAGATGCTGATCAAACAGTATCAAGCGGCGAGTATCGTCGAGTTGCACGAGATAATATTGCGACTGATCTGGAAAATGTCAGCATTTCGTTTGGTCGGGGTCGCGGACGTGGCCAATTCCTGGAGTCATTCAAGGCCCTATCACAGCCATTATCGGCCACCGCCTCTTCAGATAGTTTCCTCAGCGAGGTGTCGTCCAGCAACTTGAATAGTGCAACTGATAGTGCGCCTGCGGACCAAACGGTGTCTGAAAAGAGCAGCCCAAATGTTCCCGCAAGCGAACTATTTTTGCCAGACAACATTTATGGAACAAAAGGTAAACATACAATATTTCTACAATATTCAGCAAATTGATTACCTAAGCGACGATTTTCGGCATCTTTTATTTGAACTTTCATTTTATTTTCTTGTACAGGTACTCCGGTTAATTTGACATGCAACTATATAGGACTTAACTCTGACCCAAGCAAGGGAGTTTTTCTATATGAAGTACGATTTAATCCCACTGTCGATTCATTTCATTTACGAATGAAATACTTGAGCGAGCACAAAGAAAAGTTTGGTGGTGTAAAAACATTTGACGGAGCGATTTTGTTCTTACCAATTATGCTAAAAGATAATTTGACAACTTTTGTTTCTAAAACTGCTGATAATACGGATATCGAAATCCGATTGCTGTTCAAAAAGAAAGAATCTCTTAAGAACTGTATTCAACTATACAATGTTCTGTTTGATCGTGTTATGAAATCTCTGAATTTCGTAAGATTCGATAGAAAGCACTTTGATCCCTCGCAGCCAAAGATTATTCCGGCTGCAAAGTTGGAAGTTTGGCCAGGATACGTAACAGCTGTCGATGAATACGACGGAGGCTTGATGCTTTGCTGTGATGTATCACATCGATTGCTTTGTCAAAAGACAGTTCTTGACATGCTAACGGAGATTTGTCAACACAACAGAAATAATTACCAAGATGTGGCAAAAAAATATTTAATTGGCAGCATAATTATAACCAGATATAATAATCGTACATATAAAATTGACGACATTTGTTTTTCGGAAAATCCCCAGTCAAGATTTGAAACACGAACTGGATCGTTAAGTTATCTTGAATATTATAGAACACATCATAATATAAATATAAGAGATGACAGACAACCATTGCTCATTAGCATAAAACAGCAACGGAAAAATGAAACCGTGAATAAAGACGAGGAAATACGATACTGCCTAATACCGGAACTTTGCTACCTCACCGGATTACATGACGAGACTCGAGCTGACCAAAAAATAATGCGTGAGATTGCAACATTCACTAGAGTTTCGCCAAATCAACGTTTACAAGCTCTTGATAAGTATATTAAAAATGTAAACCAAAACCCAGAAGCGAAGCAAATTCTTGCAAATTGGGGCCTATCACTCGCAAAGAATACCGTCAGTGTGAGGGGCCGAAAAATAGATCAGGAGCAAATTTATTTTGCGAATAAAAGCGTTTCAGCTGGACCAAATGCAGATTTCTCAAGAGATGCAACATCCAATGATCTTCTTGAAGTCATCAATTTAAATAACTGGATTTTAATTCATACACGTTCGGATTTACGAACTTCTAAAGCGTTTATGACCAATATGGAGAGATGCTGTGAAGCTTTTGGCATGCTACTGTCCAAGCCGAAAACATTGACATTGGAACAGGATCGTGTGGACTCCTATGTGGATGCCCTGCGTCGTAACATTTGTGGAGAAACCCAGATAGTTGTTTGCATTTGCCCGACAAGTCGAGACGACAGATACTCTGCTATTAAGAAGATTTGCTGTGCAGAAATACCTGTCGCATCCCAGGTAATCAGTCTTGAAATCAATTTAATGCCTATAATATAAACTTACTAATTGCAGGTAATCAATTCGAGAACGCTATTCAACGAACAGAAGAATCGTTCAATTGTGCAAAAGATTATCTTACAAATGAACTGCAAACTGGGAGGATCATTGTGGTCAGTGAAAATTCCGTTTAAGAACGTAATGATTTGTGGAATAGACTCGTATCACGATCCCAAACAGAAATCCAATTCTGTGGCTGGTATGCTTAATCAATGTTAAGATTTTGAAGACAATTTATTCAATAATTTTTTACTGAACATTACAGCATTTGTAGCTTCATTGAACTCGTCGTATACGCACTGGTATAGCAAGGCGGTTATTCAGACCAAGAGAGAAGAACTTGTCAACGGACTTACCTCGTCTTTTGAAATGGCGCTCAAGTGTTATAAAAAGCGAAACGGTCACTTACCGGATAGTGTTATAATTTACAGGTATTGCTAATCAATATTAAATAGTTAATAATAATTATACTAATATCTGTCGTCATTTTCAGAGATGGCGTTGGAGATGGACAGCTCAACCTATGCTCCAAGTACGAAATACCCCAATTTGAGGCTGTATGCGGTAAAAGCGTGAAAATTACATTTTTAGTAGTTCAAAAGCGTATAAATACCCGATTCTTCTTGGTAAGTTCCTCGGCATATATCCATATTCCAGTAATACTCTATAATCTTTATTTTACATTTCTACTATTAAAATATAAAATATAATTCAATTAAATTTTCAGGATAATGGCAGGGACTTTTCCAATCCATTACCGGGAACTGTGGTGGACAAGTGTATCACTAGATCGCAAATGTATGATTTCTTCTTGGTTGCTCAAATGGTTCGCCAGGGGACTGTAACCCCAACGCACTTTGTGGTTCTCCAGGATGATTCTAATTATGGTCCTGATATCATACAAAGATTAACATATAAACTTTGTTTTCTTTATTACAACTGGCCTGGAACTGTTCGAGTTCCTGCCTGCTGTTTGGTAAGCGATAATCGATTTATTTTTTTTCGCAAATTTTAACAATCACCCGTCTTTCTTTCAGTATGCTCATAAGATGGCGTACTTGATTGGCCAAAGCATTCAGCGCGATACTTCGAGCAACTTGTCGGAGAAACTATTCTACTTATAAGGAACATTTGATTGCTTAATTGAATTAAGCAATTTTGTTATCTTTTGTTTAAAATGTTATAATTAGAAAACATTGCATCGTAACTTTAATTTTAAATCAGTTTAACAGATATTTTTGACATTTATTCATATTCGAAAACAATAATTAATTTTGATTTCTTTTCATTTCTTAGTTATAAATGACATGACTTTTATTTGAATTAAAAATATGCTTGCATTTTGTTATACTTAAGAGAAAAGAATATGTTTATTTGACACCAAGAGTTAAAGTTAAACTTGGAAGGGATTTCTGTTACGCCTCCGAATTTCAATTGTTTTTTAAGGAGTTGTCAATAGAAATCATTTACTGACTTTAAAAATGAAAGTAATATAAGTAATTCTTATCTTGTAAGAGAAAAATTAAAAAATTTACATATTACTTCTGATTTTCCTTTTTATACCCTAAACCCATTGAAAATGAGAAAAATATAAATAATATATAAAATATATATATTTTTCTTTTGCACTATTAAATCTTCTGTTATGATTTCGTTGCTCAAATTGGAAATACACCCTGCATGGGTGTTTTTGGGGTTGCTTTCGTCACTAGCTATCACAGTGATATTAAAAAAAAAATTACAAAAAAAGCGAAATGAAATTTTTTAATGTTTTTGTTTATTTTTGCCGAATTAAGTTGTTATATATAAGCAAAATAAAATGGCTTGGCTGAAGACTAACAATTAATTATGCATTTAATATTTGTTTTTATACCCTTCCAATTAAAAGTTATTCTCATTTGAAAACTTTTATTATTAAAGTTATTAAAGTTTAATATGTACTGGTGGTTTTTATTTATCCGATACACATGCTTTCAATGAAACATGTATGGAGTTCGATTACCACATATTAAATTAATTTAGTTATTTTCGTATTGAATGATGTGTTTAAGGATCAGATTAAAGAGAAGCCTTGATCCATAGTAGGGCAGAATGTTATTAAAAAGAAGTACAATGTATTGAATAATTTTCTATGTAGGGTAGCTAATGTCATTAATTTTCAAGACAAACAATTCCAGGCGCTCATTTGATCTTTTGCCTTTAGTTTGCCATTTTTGACATTTTCTAAAAATTAAAACATTAATATAAGATCCCTAGATGAATCATATTTTCGAGCTGTTTTCAGGATGGATACAGAAAGATCCTTAGGCTTGTAAGCCAAGGACAGAAACTTCTTAAGTATATAAGTTTTAAATGCAATTTTCTAAAAATTAAGAAATTTACCGTGGCAGATCGTATAAAAATCCACATTCGTTGGAAATTTTTGAATATGTAAGGAAAGACCTTGAAATGGGTAATAAACCAAGCCAAGGACATCAGGTACTTAGCGTAATCCGCGTAAGTAGGTAGCTGTCTGCACTTACCTTTATCCTAATCTTGCGAGGTTCTTGGAAAATGCAGGAAAATGGCGTTATTTTCCAAGCACTTTCGCTATAAATAGACTGGTCACGTTAGCAACTACAGTTCATTTCTATCCGAACCTTGTCGGCGTGTGACGTGTTTCCAATTCCTCCAGTAATTTTCTTTAAATTTATTTGTGTTAAAGTCAAACTTGTGTAAATATTTTAAAATTTTGTTGTGTTTGTGCCGTAACCAAAACAAATCTTATATTAAACATGCCGACTTGACTTACTTATCTTTGTTTGTCTGTCCGTTGGCTAATACTGAATACTTAAAATATTTTAATTTGATAACTTATTAAATCTTTTATTTAATTTTGGAACCGTCAAACTCCTTCGGCTTGTCGAAGATAAATCTCACTTCACTTCTAAACTGTTGTTTGATATTTTTATTCCCTCTATTTTATTAAACATATTTATTGTGGCTTCGTTTTCGCAGATCACAGTTTCATTTTCTACTTTCAATTTACAATATATTTAAACTTTTTTATTTAGTCTAGAGTTTTCGATTTAATATTTGTATAATATAGAAAGTGTAAATATTTTCTGACCTTAGTTTGTTGTATATATATGTAATATATGTAGATATATCGTTATAAATATAATAATGAAACGCAGTTGTTATATTTTTAGAAACATTTCAGACATTTACTTTTTATTCAGATTAGTTTGTTTTTTTGTTTCTTCTTTTTAGAATTTTACAAGCCATAAAGTGTTTTTTTGTTTCAAACAATATGTTCTTCAGTTAAATTCATTCTTTACAATATACATTATAAATACGTAGTAAATGTTCATAAATAATTCACAATATCAATATTCGTTTGAGTACAAATGCGAGTATAAGTCAAGCCAAACTGTAAATTGCAAATTTTGTTGTACACTACTGAAAACATCTCAATTTGTTTGTTACATTTTTTGTTTTGTTTTTGTTTAGAATTTTTTGTTTTTACCAGAGTTACTCAATTTCTCAAGCGAGCTTAGAATTAGTGTTGAATAAATAAACGAGTTGAGTGTTGAGTAATGTTTTTTAGATTTTAGATTTTGTTTTTGTTGAGTTTTTTTCTTCATGTTTTTGATTTTGTTAGTTAGCTTTTTACTACTCAGCATGGATTACAACCACTATCGACAGCATTACCACTGATTCGAGGGGCGACGCTCGGCTCCGGGCGCAGCGCTGCCGGAGAATCGCGGCGAGGAGCTCTGCGAGGAGCTGCTGCTGGGCATACTACTGCAGGCGGCTTCGTTGGCCAGAAGCGTATGAATGGCCGCCAGCAGCTTCTTGCGAGCTCCGAACGCGGTGATGCCCAGCTCCATGAGATTCTCCTCGGTCAGTGTTGTAAACATTTCCAAGTCAATTTCGTTCAAAACGAAAATTTCTAAAAAAAACAAACCAAATAAAAAAAAAGGAAAAAATTAAATAAAAGTTAAAAAAAAATATATAAGCAATATGTAAAAAATGACAAAAAATTAATAACCCAAAAAAATATAAAAACACTTAAATATTTAAAAAAAAACGTAAAATATACATAACAGAAAAAAAAAGAAAATATAAAATATTATATATGTAATATATGTATGTATAAAGCATAAATGAAATGAAATATATGTAATATAGATTTGTAAATAATATTGAACAGAACATAGAAGGGAAACTGTTAACTTGTTATAATATTGACATTTAAAAAACTCAATTTAAAAAAAAGAATAAAAAAAAAAAAAAAGATCCAAAAATAATAAAAAAAACAACGAGAACTGTTTAAAACTATAAAAATTTAATGAAATGAAATAACTAAAGAAAAATAATCATAAAAAAATCCCCAGTCTCCCTAATAAAAGAAATAAAAATTGGAAAAAAATTTAAAGAAAAAATATTTAAAAAAAATGCTTTTAATATTTATGACTTATGCAAAATTAAAAAAAATTAAGAAAATATTTTTTTCAATATTAAAAAAAAATGCAACATTAGATAAAAGAAATTGAAAAAAAAATGAAAGATACGAAAAATACATATTAATATGGATATTTAACTAGTAATTCTGTTTTAAGTTTTATTTAATTAAATTTAAGAATAACTTACAAAAAAAAAAGAAGAAAAAAGCAGAAAAAGGAAATTTAAGTAACAAATTAAATATAAGAAAATGTAAATACTTATTAGTAAAATAATAATACATACATTATACTAACCTAATTTATAATTAAATAATATTGTAAGAAAAATAATTTAATTAATTAATTTGAACCGAAACTGCAAGATAAAAATAACTCCAAAAAGGAACACAAAAAAAAAGTTACAAAACAAAAAGGAAGTAAAAAATAAAAAGAAGAAAACTAGTTTAATAATCATATAATCCTAATTTGAAACAAAACTACAAAACAAAACACACAAAAAAAAAAAAAAAATACAAAAAAAGATCAAAACAAAAAGAATTATTTACTATATAAAAGAAAAAAAATGTCGTCGTAAAGCTGTCGCTTCAAAACTGTTGGAAAACTCGCAGTAAAAATCTATAAAGCTGAACCAGGACAATTTCAACTACATATAAAATTGAACTATGGAATTATCCACAACAATTGTAAGAATATAAACCGATCTAGCTATTTATCAAACATATTTCCAAGGTAAGCACAGTTGAAATTTATAACGCGATCAAGTATTTAATATATATTTGTTATTATTTTCTAGAGAAATTTTCAAAAATTTGAAATTACTTTTTAAGTAATTTTCCGTTTTCTCGAAAGGAAATTCAAGTCAGCTGAAGCAAATACACATCAAGTTAAAAACTGATATGATGCGTTCTTCCACATTCACATTCTGTGATTCATTTTCAGGATGATACTAATAACCCAAAAACAGAACTGCAACTCAGAAAAGGGGAGTTTCTTTTAAAACCCAACGATGAAACGCTCTGGATATTATAGAATTTGAAGCTGACAATCTGGAACAAGTTGGAAATAAAACTTAGAAAAGTTAAGCTTGTCTAAGAATCGACAAAGAAGTTTTTGATTCTTTCCAATTCTTTTAAGGAAATTATATGAAAAATTAAACTGTGAAATCTATAAAAATTGCACTATTATAAGGAAACATAAGTTTAAGAGATATTGTAAATTAGAATTAAGTTTTGAAGTGCAATAAAATAACATAGAAAAACTGAAGATTTCTTTGGGTCGACTCACTTATGTAATGCTCCAGACCGACGCTTGTCAATAGGGTGTGTATATCCTTGTGTTGTGATAGCTGCATGCGCCGACTCACGGGCGTTGCATCCAAGAGTCCCGTTGTGGCTCCCAGTCCATAGGGTGAGCACAAGCCGGGCGGCGGTGGTGGCATACGCCAGCTATTTGCAGCGGTGGCGCCACCGTCATCCACCGTCTCAATTGGCGCCGGAGAGGTACGGCTCAGACCCATGCCCAGCCAGGCGGGCGTGGGCGTACGCAGTTCACCCGCGACCGGAGTGCGTTCCATGGCCTTGAAGCCGAGAGCTCGCTTCATGTCAAAGTCCAGGGCACGTTGAGTCGCCTGCTGCTGTTGCTGCGTCTGCTGCTGCTGCTGTTGATGTTTGCCCGCTGCCGCGGTTAAATCGTAGTGCAGATTGCGATAGCTCTCGGCACTGCCGGGCAACAGATGCGATCCGCCCATGGCACTGCCCAGACCAAGGAGGACACCATCGCTAAGGCGACGACCAAGACGAGCTGCTCCGGCAATGCTGCCAGCCTCACTGCTGTACGTGGAGTCGGGCGAATAATGCGCCCGATTGTTGCAGCCACCCGACGACGAGGATGTCGAGGAGACGGCGCCCTGCAACTGGCCATACGGTGGATACGATTGCTCCAGCGATGTCGTGCTGCTGCTGAAGCTCTGATAGCCGCTCGTGTTCTGACTGCAGCTGTTCCTCGGCGACAGATTCACCTGACCCGTTCCGCCCACTGTGGGCGGACCATTCGAAGCCTGTGGAGGCTTCAATAAGCCCGATCCTGGTCCTGGCACTTGCAGATAATTGTTGTTGTTGCTATTGTTGATGTTGTTGTTGTTATTAGTGCTGCAGTTGTTGTTGTTGTTGTTGGTTATCGTTGGCAACTGTCGGGGCTGATAGCCACTATTATGCAACTGCATATACTTCTGCGTGGGCGTACATATGCCAGTGGGCGTGGCCATGCCAACTGCACTTGCATTCCCATTGATCAACAGTTGATTCTTGTTGCCATAGGGCGACATTTGTCCCCCCATCGTTGGCGGCAACAGCGACGGAGTCTTCGGACTATCCTGATAGCCAGCGAGTAAGGCGGTCAACTGAGTCCGATATGCCAAATTGAGATCCTTATCCTTGGGCATGTAATAATGATCGGGTAGCTCCGGCTTTATAGCGGGCGTCGTCAGGCGCAGTATCTCCTGGCGCGCCTCGTAGATCTTGTCTGCAATTTACGAGAAAACGATATAAGTAGAAAGATTAATCAATATATATAAATAATATTGAAAATAAGTGTTAATCTTAGGATAGGATCAATAAAAAAATTAATAAGAGCTTAGAAAATCTATAATGTAATTTGATAAAAGGGACTAAAACCGTAACCATAACCGTAACCGCTAACCGGTTTTAACCGAATGAAATTGGCAGCCGTAACTAAAACCGTTACCGAAACCAAACTTTTTTAAAATATCGAAAATATTCTAATCGAAATAACCGTTAAGAAACCGATTAATGCAAAACGGTTTTTTTCGATTCGGTCAAGCATAAGTTTTAATTATGTTTCATAATATTTTTGAAAACTAAATCTTATTTTTACTTCTCCCCCAATTTAATTTACATTGACCTCAATAAAAATATCTTAATTTTTAAATATATGTTTTAAAAATATTCATACATTTTATATTTTTATATATATTTTTGTGAATTGAAATCATACCGGTATTACGAAAACGAAACATACAAAAAACCGGTAATCGTTACGTAACCGATCCATTAAACATTTGCGTACCCGATAACCGGAAACCTAAATGAGAAACAGTAACTGAAACCGATATTCTTTTCGTTTTGATATCCTGATTCTCAGTAAGCAATATAAGGTATAATATCTTCAGAATATAATAGAACAATGGAATAGATTGGAGTAATGGCAAACAAATTAACAGATCCTATGGGATTATTCTCTCTACAAATCTTGAAAATATTAGCTGAATAAATAAATTTCTAAATGAGTTATGAATGTAAAAAAAACTAGGACAAAAACTTTCCTAAAGAGACTAATTTGTTTCCCCTTAAATTAAAATAACTTCCTTCCTTTAATAATCTAAATATTACTATTTCCCATCTTATTTTAAGATGAGATATATTATTAAGTTTTTACCATAGCGATTACTCACCTATAAATTTCTCAATGCCCTTGATAACAATGGCCAATGTGCTTTGTCTCGCCTTCTGCCGTAGTGTTATATAGACGCCATATTTGACATTGAGGCTCATAATTTCGGATGCATCGGTTTGATTGTCGGGAAAGTCAAATATCAATACAACGGGCAAATTGCCAAGCAATTGTTGTCGCGCCCTATAGACATCATCGATGCGTCCACTAATTGTGACCTGCGATTTTTTCAGCGGCTTCACATTCATATCTGTCAAATCGGGGAATATGATTTTGGTCTGGGTGCGTTCCATAATGCTCAATAGATTCACATTATTCTTGCCCTTGACAATTTCATGATGTTGTGGCGATATCTCCATTTGCACATTCACAAGTATTTGATTCTAAATCGGAAAATATTCAAGTTTAGATAATAAGTTATTTCGAAAATGTTCTTTTAAAAATATCAAAGTTTTAGAAAATATGTTAGAGAACAATTGTAAACTTTTTTTAAAAGAAAAATGTGTAAAAACTAAGAGGAAAATATTCAAGTTGCACAAATAATTATTTTTTTTTCTAATACCCAAATAAGTCTTTATAATTTTTTTGACTTTGTAACACAACAAATGTTTTTTTTTATAATAAAATTATTTTAAAAAAGATAAAAATATGTATGTAGATATGTATTTTATGTAATGAATAGAGACTTAGATACGAGTATATTCGACTTACCGCAATACTTTCAAAGGCAAAGTTAATCAATAGCTGTGTGGCATCACGAACCTGGGCAGATTCCTTCTCGGAACCCTTAACCAGAACCAAGGACGTGTGCAGCTTGGGACGCGATGAGAATATGACCTGGGAAATGGATATATATTATTATAAATATTTTGAATTTACATCAATTAAAAGTAAGTTGCCAAATGAATTTACCTGCACATTGAACTTGCTCTCGATCATTTTGATGTAGGGTGTCTCATGATCTGGCTGCGTCTTGCCGGGTCCCATCACGGGCATCTCGAACGAGATCAAAAGAGGCGTTGATAGACGCACCATTGCTCTGGCCCGTTCGACACCCTCCAGACTTCCGCAGAGCGATACTTGATTCGATTTCTCCGTGGGATTCGAACGATTCGAGTCCGGGAAATGAATGTGCGTGTGTGAATCATCCATGATTCGTTTAATATTATTACCGCCGCGGCCAATAATGTACGAATGATCCGTATAGCTGACATCCATTTTCATAATCACGCGAGTTCCCTTCAGATTATATACATTTTTATAGATAACTATTTTTATTTAATAAGTATGTTTTGGCTTGACATACCCTTGAGTCTAGGCTGCTCAGAATATGATCTTTGGCGCGCTGCACCTGCTCCATCTTACCCACAATACGCACATGGGGATCTAATATATATCATAAATATATATCCATTTATATTTAAGAGAGAAACTCTTTAGAGAATTCAGTTTTCTTACCTTTTTTGCTCTTGGCACCAATCTTTAGTCTGCAAGGCCAGCTCACATAAGTATCCGTGGTGTTCATGATCTAAAAGATATTCAGTATATATGCATATATGGGTGATATGCGTCTTTATATAATACACTTAAATTTGGTTTTCAATTATTTGAAATTGCAAAACGTTAATAGTTTCTTCACTAAAATTTAAATGATGTCTGCTAAATGTTTAAACATGAATTTTGTTTCAGAGTTTAAACAATATACATGAAATTTGAAATCTCACTTGAGTATTAAGGATATCGCCTACTTTGAGTAATACAAATCAAAAAAACTGAATTTAAAATTCAGAATGAAAAGTTTGAATTTGACAGCGGACTGTAGAAAATGTCAACGGAATTTATTTTGAAAGGGGTTTTAAAAAAAATCGGACGTTCATTCTATAAATGTATCTTGTTTCTTTGAGTAGGGTGATCCTATCATTATTTTGTTAAATAAGGATTACATTCAGAGCGAAGATAAATATTTTCCCTGGTGGGAATGCACCTTACATGCTATAAGGATTCAACTAATTTTCACAATCCATTTTTGTTTGTAGTAGGACAAGAGTCAATATGCACATATGTAAATACACAGCCATTATGCTCTCTTTGTTGCTCTCACGACTGCTCTCTTGATTTTGGCTATTCCAAAGGCTATTCCTTCATACTCTCTCATCCTCAGTCAGCCTTGATCGAGTGGTCGAACAAAAGAGAACATAAGCTGAGTCATTTGTCTTCTACATATTTAACTTTCCTTCAATTTGTAGGATTTATCTATTCAAAAACATCAGCTATAAGGTTGTATATCCTTTGTGCATAGTTAATCATATTTTAAATAATATTCGGCGACTTACATCATCAAAGAAATACTCCGCACCGTTCATGCCCTCAATGGCGCTGCCCTCTGAAAAGTTTAGTTGGACAAAACGAAAACAGAGAGAGAGTTGGAAAATGAAGAGCTCATATTAAAGTCATGGATATACGCACCCTTAATCAACTGTTCCAGTTTCTGTCGATCAACCTTGAAACGTTCCGTGTGCAAATCGTCTGGATTTTGTACGCCCAATTTCAGTGCAATGGCGCGTATGTCGCTCCAATCGCTGTCCACCGATGAAATCTCGCTCTGAGTCTCGCTGGGTGCTCCACGCCCCCCACCTGTGCCCCCTGCTGGCAGGGACAGGGGCAGGGGCAAGGAGGTGAGCCCAACTGCAACTGGCGTCGATTTACCACTGGCCATGGCGGTAACATCCGCTGCCGTTTGATAAATAAGTTCATTGAACGAAGCACAGGACAGCATGTTGATGTTATCGCTTTGTCGGCTATCGGCTATCGATTGTCGTTGTTGTTTTGATTTCTTATTATCGGCTATCAGGCCAATCGATTAACGCTTGTCTTCTGCAAACTTGTTGCAAATTGCTTATCGATTGGTCGCTTAGTATTCAAAATTAATCAAATTGTCCGTTTCAGTTTATTGTGGATTGTGTGTGGAATGTGTTGGTCAACGTTTGAATGCGAGTGAGTGATACCGTTATTGATGAGATGAGCTGATGAGTTAAGGATGGAAACAAAGCTTTAGCTAAAGTTAACAAGTTTAACTGTATTTGAGGAAACTCATAATTTCCATAAGATGTTCTTCAAAAACTTAAATAGTCGATTTCTTTTTTTATTTTCTTTATTTAAAAATAAAAGAATATTTAGTAATTTCTTTACCATTCCTAAATTTAAATATTTATACATATTCCGATAGCATTAAAAGAAGAGTTGTAATTAATTTTTTACATTTCTTGGATATTTCTAGGGTGTTGCCTTGCTACTGCTTCATAATAGATTCTTATTTGTTTTAAGTTCTGTATTATTTTTGAGTTTCATAACATTCTATTAACATTATAATGCAATTACTTTCTATAGTATATATTTTTTAGTTATAATAATAACATTCTTTTCATTTTCCACATTATTTCAAAGGCAGTTCATTTCATTTACAACATTTTATGCAGTAACATTTATGGAAAAGTTTTCTTCAAAAAAAATAAATATTCATTATATATTTCTTGGTTGCCTTAATTTAGATTGATTTTTTCATTGATTTAATAGCTTAGCATTTTTCTAGTGTATTATATTTCTATTATAGCATAATTTTTAAAATAGAACGAATTTTATTTGATATGCATAAATTCGCATAAAGTCTCCTAATATTCCTTAAAAATTCTTATTTCAAGCATTTCTAGGGTATTTTATTGCTTTCAACCAACTTATACTTTGAAAATGAAGACACAAAGCTCGCAAATATAGTTTTTAAATGTTTTAAGAATTTCACTAAATTATTACACAATTTTAAGTATTGAATTTTCGTGTTATTTCTGTTCACAAACATTTTACATAACCTCTCTCGATAAAGTTAGTTAAATTGCCATGAGGTTCGCTTTCCATTTTCATCCATATTTTGTGAACGGAAACGTAAAGAACTTAAAGATCAGACATTGATGAACAGTTAAAAAATAAATTTGACACTTTCACTTTCTTCGACTTTCTTTCACATGGACTTACCGAACCAGTTCGCCACTCTATTTGAGGTTGAAGAGCCCTTGAAAGTCCAAACAAATGGCGTGCGTTAAGTCCTGGACAAATTGTATTGCCTCGACGAGACAAATGTTCATAACAAAATTGCGAATTTGTACGAATCTTTCGACGAAAGGCATTTATACTGTGATCAACGCAATGGATTTGTCTATATGTGTCAATATATAGAGTGTTAATCTTAATTTTTCCTTTATTTTTATGATTTCTTTATTTCTTTTAATATTATCATATATTTTTAACGATATATTTCAAATGCGAAATAATAGAAATTGTCAGGGGTATTTTATATTTTTTATTTTTAGCTAGGAACTTTCTGCTACCAATTGTAAGTAAGACTCGAAGGCAATTGAACGTGCTGTGGAATTTCAAGATCTGTTGTCGTTGATCAATCGCATGTTTTTGTCGCCAGCGAAAGCTACAAATTAACTGTATATCCTAAATCGTCATTAGCCAATGGGATAAATGTGGTTAGGCGCCTGGAGAAATGCTCAAACGATTTTGACTGGGTCAACGAACCGCTCGCAGAGAGTTGAGTCAATATTCACAGCAAAATGTCAAACTCTTTTCAAACAAAAACAAACATCTGCAGAGAGTTTAGCTGCTGTCACCACGGTTGCCACAATTGGCGTTTTTGCGCCAAAACTGGCTCTTTTTTGTCCTGTTGGCGCAATGGCACTTTAGTTTTCGATTTGGCTCTTTTCAGAAATCAGTTATTTTGAAGTAGATATTTATTTTTATTTTATAACATAATCACTAGATTAAGATGAAAATGTGAAATACTTTGATTTAAGTGTTTGTGAACGAAATATTTTTTATTTAATTAAATGCAAAAATAACAGAAACTGCTCTTTTTAGTCAATTTGGCTCATTTTTTGGTTGTTTTTGCCTCAATCAGATATTTTTAAGTGGCAACCGTGGTTGCATGTCAACATGCTGTTGAGATGTTGCTAAGCCCTAAGCCCTAAGCCCACTCGCAGAGAGTTTAGTCATTATCCACAACAAAATGTCAAACTCTTCAAACAAAAACACATCTGCACATCTGCAGAGAGTTTAACTGCTGTCACAGAACAGAGCTTAAGAGAGTCAGCTCAACAATTGCTCTTTCATAATTCTTTTGTTGTTATTACAAAACCTATAGTTCATATAATTTTAACCTGTTTGGAAGTTAATTGTTGCTTTCCATTATTTTGATTATTAGTTTTTATTTACTTTTTTCCACTTATTGGCCTCAAAAATGATCTAAAATGTCGTTGAGCCTTTAGCATGTCAACATGCTGTTGAGATGTTGCTAAGCCCTAACAGCGCGCTGGTTTCTATACATGTTGCGTGCTCCAAATTAAAATTTAACCGCTCGCAGAGAGTTGAGTTAATATCCACAACAAAATGTCAAACTCTTGAAACAAAAACACAACTGCATATCTGCAGAGAGTTTAACTGCTGTCACAGAACAGAGCTTAAGAGAGTCAGTACAAAACCTATGCTTCATATCATTTTAACCACTTTGGAAGTTAATTGTTGCTTTACATTATTTTGATTTTTAATTTTTATTTACTTTTTTCAACTTATTGGCCTTAAAAATGCTCTAAAATGCAGTTTCTCTTAAGCTTTTAGCAAGTCAACATGCTGTTGAGATGTTGCTAAGCCCTAACAGCGCGCTGGTTTCTATACATGCTGCGTGCGCTTGGCGCCAAATTAAAATGTATAAAGGAAATTTACATATATATTTCTTTTCCCGCCAAAACAAAATAGAAACTCACCTCAAAATTGAATAATTAGCACAAATTAGACACAAATTTTCTTTATTTTCTTTTAGCACATTTATTTAAAAAAAAAATCCAATTATGGGCACAAATATAATTTATCAGTCATTCGACAATTAAGACGGTTTTTTATTTTTGATCACGTAAAAAGTTGTATGAATTTTGTTCACAATTAATGTTTTGGTCAATTGGTTAAATTTAAGTTAATTGGGATGGTTTTTGGTAGTCGACTTATTTTTCAATTTAACCAAAAAAATAATCACTACCGAAGACAGGGGCGTGGGGGAATTTACAATTAATCAAGACACGTGTGTGGAAATCACAGAAAAGAAAACTAATTATGAAATTAAATTACGAATTTAAATGGTTGTCCGAATCAAGGTCAAGTCGGGGGGTGGGGGGAAAAATGCGTTTGCCGAAATCAAAAAGAGATGGCCCGTTTTTGTAAATAGTTTAAATAAAACGACACTTAATTGAGTTATGCGAATTACAACGCGTCGTAGTAAATGCAATGTAAATGGTGGACTCGGGCTAAATCGGTGCTATCGTCGTCATTGAAGCGCGCTGACTGCGCGGTCCGAGTCTGGATCTTGTCCCGTCTGACCTTCAGGCGGAGCTTTGGCCAACTAAAATAAGCGCGGGGGGGGAGTGAAGAGACCCTAAAGAGAAGCTCTTTGATCAACACGTGCATTGAAACAGAACAACAACTGCAGCAGCAGCGACTGCAGCAACAACTCTCAAAAGCTCTGCTCATTTACGCCTGTTAAAAGCTTTGTCAGCTGCCTGTCATAGTATGCATGTTAGGCAATAGATGGCGCCAGCTTACAGTGCAACTAATAAGTAAACGCAAAAGAATATCATTAAAGAAACATTGAAAATCTTGTTGATATTTCATTATTAATAGTTTATTATTGTTTATTTATATGTTTTTAATTTGCTTATAATTTAACCAATCAATTTATTTTGTTTATCATGTTACTTTTTACATTGATTCTCATACAATTTATATGTTATGCTTATAAATACAGATTTCTATTATAGTTATATACTTTTTACATCTTTGTAGATTAGGGTTTAACATTAATCTTGGCTATTATTCACTTTTGCATTTGATTATTTATGGTTTCATATTTCATTCATTTAAATATGAAGATGTACTTTATGTTCAATGTAAGCAGCGTGTTTTTTTCCTTTATATTATTTTTCATTATTCATATATATTAATCTAGATCTATTTCTTAGCTTAGTTGCTAAACAACATTTATGTTATATTTTGTATTTTTTTATCTTTATCTTGATTTTTAAATTTAAAAAAAAAAAACAAAAACAACACTTAAATTTCCTTAATGGTTTTCTATGTACACTAACAGGGTTTTTTTATATATCATCTATGCCAAATTTCACTTGAGAAAAAATTCCACAGTAGTTTTCATAGCTGTGAAATAGATGTGAAATTGATTCGAAAGTGAAAGTCGGAATAGGCCTCTATATACTCGTAAAGCTTAGCAAAACTGAACGCACAGAAAATAAAAAGTCTATAAACGGATTAATCTTAGAATATTGAGCTAACGTAAATAAGGGAAGACAACTTTCACAACACGTTTTGATTAGACAAATCTGAGCGCATGCATTTACATTATATATATTTATATATATTATATGATTTACTATATACAGTTAGTCAAGTTATTGTTTTGACAAAGTAAAAGTTTTCATTTTTAAAAAAAGTCCATCTTATTATTTGTGGATTTTATTTTTTTCTAACTTGTTTTAAGAACCATAAGCAACAATAATAATAAATGATAAAAGATTAGAACAATTTTACGCATTTCAAAACAAGTACTTGATTAACTGTATATATTCTTTAAAATATTTAACATTTACACATACAAATTTACTAACCATAAATTCTAATTTGATTCGTGTGTTTTCCAGACAACTTCTTAAAATATATTTCTATATACAATTCTCGAAAATTTTGATTATTTATGAATTTTGTAAATTTCCACTTGAGTATTACTATTATATAATTTAACCTAGTTTTGGTATTGTATTCACTTTAATTATTTTTATAAATATTTTTTTTTTTAAGTTTTTATTTATTTCCGAAAGTTTTCATTTAATTTACAATTTGCGCTCTATGCTTCCAATGACAATTACACCGATTTATTTATAAGGCAAAGGAACTATTTACCGTTGGATTTTTGTTTGCCAAAAATGTTAAATAATTTGTCGTTTTGATTGCTGAAATAATACGGATTTTGTTTTTAAGATTCATGGTTTACGTTTAGCTAAAATGTTGTTTGTGTCTACAAATCATAAATAGCAGTAATTAATTTTGATTTCTTCCAAAACCGTAAAAAGTTCCTTTCAATGTTCGTATAATTATTATTATTTACTATCCATATTTATATTTAAGCTTTTATTTTATTGTGATTATTCATAGCTTAATTTTATTTACACATTCACTGGGCAAAGTGTTTGCAGATGAAAAGAGAAGAAACATACATAATTGAAGCACTGTGAAAGCTTTTCACTATTGTTTACAAACTCAATATCTGCTTTAAAATGCACTACGGTACAAAAAGCTAAGCTCAAGTGCAGTTTAAAGCTCAGCTCGCTTATCATTACCTTTTACAGTTAGTTCTCTTGTCGTTTGCTCTTTATTGCGTGAAAACGTGAATAACATGTGATATAGTATTTTATGAATTAAGCCCATTGAAAGTTTTCTGTTCGGTTTAAATATATTTATTTATTCGGTGTTCCGAATATATCACATTTATGTGCATAACCTGTAGCCAAATATGCAAAGAAGAATGCAAAAATTGATAAAATCTGGTATTTTGGTAACGAAATTCGTAAAGAGCAATGCGGAGAGACATTTTGTTGTTATTATTTTATTAGACAGTGCTTGTAAAACAGTAGCAAGTGTATCGGAACTCATTATTGCATAAGTAAGTGTAAGATACAATGAGTTAGCTCTCGCTTAATGAATGTTATCTGCAGTCGCCCAATAATACTTGCTCTCTCGTTGTTAACGTTACAGCTAAAGCAATTAAGAGCAAGAACGCCAAAGCTTAGCTTTCGGCGATTGGTAGGAGTTGCTGTGTTAAATTGCAGGCAGCATTTTCGATTTTAACTTTCTCTCTTTGGCTGCAATCAGCTCTGCAAGTGATAAATAAATTAAAATAAGTGAGGGCTTTGAGGGCTATTGATTCTCCAACTGTAAGCAAGTTTGAGAAGCTGTGACTCTGAAACTTTCGTTGTGTCAATTGCAAATAAATAACATACATTTCTCTTAATATACATTATGCATTACTACTCGTAGTTCTTATGTATTTTATACACATACATATGCTTATGTTTTTTTATTCTCTTATACTATTTTATGAACTTCACCTGTTTGTATTTGTTTGCATACATTTGTTCTTTATATGTATGCATATGTGAGTATATAATAATAAGTTTATAACATATATATTTAATTTGCATTTCCTTTGCTGTATATATATTTATTTTTAAATATATTCGGCTTGTTCTTCTTCAATTGGCTTTATAAGACTTAAGTACGTCATTTCCGACAAACTGTTGCCAATGCAATTAAATTTTTACTCCTGATTGTTGTTGTAGTATTAATTATTGCAACGCTTTTCATGTGTAAAACCCAACCAAAAAGGAAGAAATGAAAGGAAGACAGAGCGAGAGGGAGAGAGGGAAAATGTACGCAGTTGGCAACACCTTAAGCTACTTTTTGAAATGCATTTCATCATCAATTCAGCATCAGCACGAGATGGAAGCTCTTGGCCGCGTTGCCAACTCCTGCCAAGTCATCAATAATCGTTGATCCAGCGTCGATGCCACGCCCACTTTAGCAAGTGTCGCTGACAGCTGTTGATGTTGTCGCTTCATTGCTGTTGTTGTTGTTGCTGTTGTTGTTGCTGTTGTCGTCGCAGTTGCAGTTGCAGTTAAATCATCACTCGAGTCGGCAACACTTGCAATATTCCCAACATCGTCATCATCATCCTTATCATCATCATCATCATTGTCCTGTTCTCCTTGAAAGTTGTCGCCGTCCTGATCCAGATTCGGATTGCCAGCAAGTGTTGCCAATGCCATTTGACAATTATAAAAGCATTTGCCGTCCCACGTCGCTCTCTTTGACACTGTCACAGAGACGCATTTGCTCTCGCTCTCGCTGTTGCTGTCTCTGTCGCCGTCGCTGTCGCCGTCGACGTTGCCATCGCTGTTCGTTTGTTGTTGCGTCGCTGCTTTATCGCTGCCATATTGACAGTTGATAATTTGATGGGCTCCCCACAGCCAGAGGGGAATCGCGAGTGCAGCCATTTCTCCTCCCACTTCTCTCCCGCTAAGCCATGTGGCGCAAGCATCCAAATGCCACGCCCACTTCACCAGCTGCCTGTTGATGTGTCTGTGCAGCTTTGTTATATGTTCAACTGGCAGCAGTTCCGTGAGCTTCACTAGCCAAAAGCGCCAAAAGATTTCATTTACAGCTTTTGAGGCGCCCGATTCAATGCTGTCTCCTGTAAAGAGTAACAGAGAAAATAAAAGAGAAAAAAGAGAGGAGGAGAGTGCCATAAGTACTTGTAGTTTTTTAGGCTGTTGCATTAGCAAAGACTGAAAGCTTTTGTGGTAACTGTGAATTGCCCGAGAGCAGATGAAAATTATGTTAGTTGAAAATTATAAGACAAGATAAGATTTCATATATGTATGTTCATATATCTGAAGAGATTAAATAAATTATATTTAAAAATTACAATAATTTTAAAACTCAGAAAACTAATTTAAAATCGTTAAATGTAATTTTAATGAGTCGCAATATTTTATATGAACAATTAGAATGAATAAATTCATTCTAAATGAAAGCTAAAGAGGACTTTTTGATTTAATTAATTTAATGTTACTCCATAATATAATATTTAATTGATACAAAAAATGTGGAAAAAAGTCTGGTAAAATGTAAAAAAAGTCTTTAATATTCTAATATAAATTAAAACGATTTCAAAACTCAGAATTTTCAATTTAACATTTTTTAAATGTAATTTAAATACGCACAAGATATTGTATTAACAATTAGAATTAACAGATTTGAAATGATTATAATTATAATTTTTAAATGCTAGTCTTTTAATTTAATATTTAATTCATAAAAAATGTAATATTTAATTAATTTAAAATTTTTTAAATGTAATTTTAATACTTTTAATAATTTTAATTTTAATAAAATAAATTAATTTTTATCTAATTTAATTAAATTAAATGTTAATGTTTAATTTCAATAGGTAAATGTGAAATGTCTGATAAGATTACTGAACTACTTAAATATTTTAAAATAAATTTAAAAAATTCTTCAAATTCAGAAAACCAATATAAAAATTGCAGTGAACTAGATTTAGTTAAGATATTTGCTTGTTAAACAAATAAAATTGCCTATATGTTGTTTCTGGTTACGTTTAAGTATTTGCATATTTTATTTGCGACTCTTTCACTTCATTGAATATAACTCACATGCTGCAAACTGCAAAATATCTGATAAGTCGTCTTATAGCTGCATTTTAACAAACTAAAAAAATAAAATAAAAATAAAATATCGAAAACAAATCCAGTCAACGAAATATGTGTGTGTGTGTGTGTTTGTTTGTGCATGTCAACAATGCATTTGCATAAAGTTCACAAAAATCGACAACGGGACTTTGCCCCCGAAATCGGAAGTATAAGCAACCCGACGAAGCGGTAACCCTACACACCCTACACCCCTCTACAACCCCCTACACACCCCCGTCCATTTCTCTACCCCTGAGGAGAATTGCAGCAGGATTGTTGCATATATTTTGAATATTTCTTTACATCTTTTTCTCTTTCTCCAAATTTAAAATACAATTTTCAGTTCAATGCAGTTACAACATTGTTGTTGTTGCTGTTGTTGTTGCAATTGGTGTTAAGTAAATGTTGCCGCAAGTAAGTGGCAACACTTTGAAGAAAGAAGAACTACTTATTTATATACAGGAAAGCATAAGCACAAATAAACCACACAGCAATCAAAATGCTTTCCACGGTAAAATTAGAAAAGGAAACCCTAGAGACGCCGTTGGGAAATTGCCATCGACTGGCAATTGCAACTGCAACATTTTCAGTGGCAACATCATCAGCATCAATAGCGCGACAATCTTTCATGTCTAAACTAACTTTAAGCCAATTTGATTTGGCCCCAGCATTTGATTCGATAAGCGTGCCTGGTTATCCTGCTGCAGGAGCAGCTGCTTTGCCTCTTCCTGTCCCTGTCCTGTTCCCCACTCTCCACCTTCTGCTCCTTCTGCATCTGCTCCTGCGAATGTTTATGCTGGCAAAATGTTATTTGCATAATTTAAGTTGTATGTTCGAGCAGCTAAACGAGGGGCGAGCTCACAGGACGCAGGACGCAGGACACAGGACACAGGGCACAGGACACACACCAAGTGTCTGAGTTCAACCATTGCAAAATCACAAAATTGTAAATGCAGCAGGAGAAAGGATCTCGGATAGCAAATACTCAAATACTTTCCAAAAGGTTTTACTCTTGCGTTAAGAAAACAGAAAGAATATAAATAATATTATTAAATAATATGTAACAATTTATATTCGTATGTTTTGGGCTTCTAAACAGAATAAAGTTACTCAAAACTAAACAGTAAAGACAAGCGGAAAAGGCTATAGCCGGCTTCCCGACTATATAATACCCGTTACTTATTTAAATGCGCATAAAATATTTTTTATTGCGTACTTTTAGGCGCTTACATTGCTTGAAACTTAAAACAGCCATTACCAGCTTTCTGTTTGTTTAATCTTGTTGAGATTTAATAGGATGATAGCTAATAATAGTAATTAACGTCAATTGCCAAAATAGACGTAATATTTTGAAAACGGTGCGTGTGGTGGCTTTTCGCGATTTGCAGAGACGGAAATGGACGTGGTAAAAATTAGAAACAAACTTGATCTGCGTGGGACTTATAGAAGTCAGTGTGCCAAATTTTGTTGTTCTTTGAGATCTAGGCGCTCACACGGACGGACAGACAGTAATAATAAATAAAATAATTATTTTAACATAATAATTAAAGTTTTAATGTGACATATATTTAGAGTACAAATCATGATCATAGAGAGATTCTGATAACGATCGCTTAAGTTCTGATTAAGTCTATAATTTTTATGACAATCACAAACATAATTTTAACACAATTAATAAAGTTTATATGGAAATTTTAAATAAATACAATTAATGTGTTGTCTTTTTTTCAATTAATCAATTCAGTGTATCAATTCAAAACTGTAAATTCGGAAACTTACGCTGCAAATATGTCAAAAATGATTCATTATGATCCTCATAGCCTCGTTCTCTGTCCCGCTCTCCAATGCTATTGCCGTGCTCGTCCAAAGGATAATTGTTCATATCATATGATCTGCCCGAGGCCAAAATTCTGGGCTTATCCTCCTCGATAATGCTCTCGATTTCCTCCTTGAATATGTCAAAAATTGTGGCCGTGCACTTGAGCTGGAAAATACATGGGAAAGAGATAGAAATAGAGATACGAGTATCTTTGCAAATTATTGATGGATTTTCTTACTCGCATTTGACCCTTGAGAAAATGCTGTGAGGTAACCATAAAGTGTATGGCACTTGTCACAGACTCCAATGTGGTATTCTCTTGTTTATCAATCTGATACGCCTTGATGTGATGCGGTGGCACCTGCAAATATCATACAAAGGGAAGGGATAGAGTCAAAGATGATGAGAAATGATTGAGGAATGGATGAATGTGTGTCAAGTGGAATTTTGGTGGAAGGGGGTTAAAACAAATCGCGCTTCAATACATTAGATCAAAAGGCCTGAAAGGCTGAAAATCAATTTGTAAATATTTATCAAAAGGGTCCTGCATCTTTCACATACTAGTAGATAGATAGATACTCGGATACTCGGATACGTAGTAGTTGTAGCGACATCAATGCAGTCACAACAACACAATGCACAATGCACAAGTGGCGACTGTGTTAAGTGGAAACGTGTCTCTCCCTTTCTTCCTCTCTCTCCCTCTCACTCTCGCTCTCAGTCTCTTCTGTTTCCCCATAGCTGCCACAAACTGTGGCTCGTCCACTTCTTACGCCATGGACCCAAAAACATACCACAGCAGAGGCAAATTTATAACTTATGAATGATGAATAGATTTACGCTTGAGTGATTAAGTGGAGCAGTGGCGTAGAGTGAGAGGGGCGTAGGGAAAAGGGGGGGGCATGGATGGCAACTTGTGCCAGGACGAGGCCACTTTGTTTGCGGTGAGTTTAGTTTGAAGTGTGCCTGCAGATACCGTTGCCAGCCTGACAGGCCTGCTCTGTCCCCTCCCCCCCCACTACACTCTGCCCTGTCCACTCCTATGCCATCCTGTCTGACTGTCAGCACACACACACACACACACACACACACACTGACACTCACACACGCACATGAGTATGTTGGCAGGTCCTGTTGAAAAGCGCTCGTTAGCTAAAAGATCAAGTGGCGAACCATTCTGCCAACACACCATCTCCTATCCCCCTCTCTCTCACACACACACACACTAACACACCAGACCACACTTAAGTGTTGTTTGTGTTAGTTTTTGCTGAATTGCTTGTTTGATAATGATAAAAATTATGCTCGCCCGCACTCTCAGTTACTGCAACTTTCTCGCTTGTTCTCAGTTGTTTTCTACCTTTTCCTTTTGCTTTCCCACCAACAAAAAGTGAAAGAAAAGCTGCCCACAGTTGGCAAATACAACTGCAAGTCTAACGTTATCAATTTATATGATTTAATCGTTCATATTTTTAGATTTTCTTCCTTAGTTCATTTTAAATGATTGCAATTTTTTTTAGACTTTTGAATTCATCGCAAATTAAATGTTAAATTGCTCGTTTGTGACTGAAGGAGAGAGCAGGAGAGCAGATAGGAAAGCTCTGATCATTTGAAAGCTCTCTGTGTACGCTTACAGTGACATCTTTATTTGTGTGACATTCTTTATTTATGAGTGCCAACATGATGGAATGCAGAGAAATTAAGTGCACAGTGGCGTTTATACAAGTGTATAATGTAAAGATAATTACAGTGGCGTCCATGTATGTGAGTTTATGCGATAGTAGTCGAGCAGCTTTGACATCAGCTGCTGTTATTGAAAACAGTGGTGTCTAAATAAATGCTCTCTGCACAAACTGCGACAGTAGCGTCTCAATTAGGTGCTTACAGATATAAATGCTATGATCAGAAGGAAAGATCTCTTAGATCTTAGAAAGTTGGAAGCGCTGAGAGCGCAACTACAGTGGCGTCTCAGAATGCGGGCTTAAATGACAGTGCCTTGCAATTTAAAGGTGTTTCTGAGTTTTCTCAGATTTTAATTTTTGATTTCTATTATTTATGTAACTATCAATATTTATGGTTTCATTATTTATCTAATCATTATTTATGCTTTTTAATTTACCGAATTTATCTTTATTTAAGTTTATCTTTGACCATTCTCAGTTCATTTATTTAAATTAAATTTAAATAGACTGTTATTTATTAGTTTTCCAGTTGAAATCACTCGGCTGCCCATTAAGACAAGGACAGGATATTAAAGTGCTGCTTCAAATTCAATTATGTCAGTGAAAATCCCTTTTTTGAATACATGCTTAAAACTTGTGCAAGTATTTAATTTATTTTCCAACCTGAATCAGCAGTTCACAATGAGAATAAATGTCGTTTCTCGTCTGGAAGAATCACAGTCACCTTAAGTGAACTTACAAGTTGTAGTCCACACACATATACGCATATAAAAAGCCACATAATATGAAATATGGCTTTAACCGAACTGACATTGGCAATGTCCTCGCATCCTTTCTCTTTCACTCGCAAATAATTTACAGCAACAATAACGTGGCCGTAGACAGAATTCCATACGTAATGCTCACACTCCGGGAAGAGACAGTATCCCCATAAAACCAAAAAAAAAAACAACCAAAAAACTAGCTGACAACCTAAACGTTTCTTAAAACAAACGCTTGGAAAATGGCAGCAGACCCAAAAATGCCGGGCCATGTCACTTGCCTCTTGCCTCTAGGCACTCCCCGAATCCCTCCCGGTTCCCAAATGCCCCAGAGGGGAGACACCTGTGTGAAATCATGCGGAACTATGACAGCAGCTGGGCTGGCATAACTTCCCTCTCTCCCCCTCTCTGTGTTGAAGCTACCTGCTGTGGTTGTGCCCATAAAACAGCCAACAGAGCCAAAAGGCATAAAAAGTGACTGCCTATCAAAATATATATGGGAAGCCTGGTGAATAACAAAAAAAAAACACACACACAGACGAACCTACGAAACGCAGGTGCCAAAAAGTGTGCAAAGCACACACACACACACACAAATACACACACACACACCACAGAGAACAGATGAAAAATCACACACTAAACGCGAAAAGATTGCCAAACGATGAAACTGTATGAAAGTTGAGATTGAAAAAAAGCGCAAGTGAAGATCTCCAGAGAGACTTTTATACGTATTGTAATGAAAATAGAAGAATAGAGTACAACTCTCATAGGGATTAGGAGTTGTAAAGGTTCGTGTTATGGAAGTTCGACTGTATTTATATTAGAACAATATCACTCGCATATGGATTTTCATTTCTTATAGGGGAATGGGAGTTAAAAGTCTGTAACAGTTAAATTTAATATTTTTAATTTAATTTCAATACATATAAACATTTTTGACACCTTAAATTTACATTGAAACAAGCGGAAAGGCTAAAATCGAGTTCCCGACTATAGCATACCCGTTACTTATTTAAATGCGCATAACATATTTTTTATTGCGTACTTTTAGGCACTTATGTACATTGCTTGAAACTTAAAACAGCCATTACTAGCTTTCTGTCATAATATTTGCTAGAAGTCCGAAAAGATCCCTATAAACAGAAAACTTACCACTATCTATCTATAAAAGAGTTAAAAAAAAGTAAAGTGTCGAATAACGATGCTGTCAGCTTTCAATTTTCTTTCAGAGCACTTGATTGGCCTCGGGCATCTAAGGCATCAACTCAATTGAGTTGAAAACCAAACGGAGAAATTAAAGTTTTATTGAAGGCTCAGGGCTAGTTGAGAAATGGCCAGAGCATCAATTGAAATTGGCTGGAAGCGTTCTTTAATTGAATGGCGGATGGAAATGGATGCCGTTGTCGTAGTCGAAACCAAAACTTACCACAATACCATTAATAGTCCATGTCAAATTAGCAGCCGGTTTAGAGTATTTAATTGAGCAATTGCCGTCGACCAAATCGCCAATGCGATAACGTGCCTGAATTCCGGTAACCACTGTGTGCTCTTCCGGTAGTTCTGTGTGTAAAAGAGAGAGGCAGAGAGAGAGAGAAAGAGAGAGAGTGTGAGAAATGGAAATGTAAAATTAGCTGAGAAGCACTCGGAAAAATGGCAAAGGCTGCGCACATTTGTCTAATTAATTTGCTTTTGCCAGGCCGCCTTTTTTTGCAAGTTCTCTCTCGCCAATTCTTTTTTTTTTTTCTGTGTGAGGTGATGATAGCATTTTTATAGGATTCTTTCAGTTTTTTTACTTACCCACCACCTCCATTTCGCCGGACACCATCGCCGTTTGAAATGTGGGCGCCTCCACGGATATTTCGCATGTAAATTTGCCCGAAATATTCAGCGGCACCGACTGCAGCACGACATGACTTTGATTCGACAGGTTTCTCTAGAATAGTACCAAAAGTGTGTGTTCGACAAAGACAGAGAGCGAGAGAGAGAGAGAGAGAAAGTAATAAAAATTAGTTGAAAAAATTTTAGTGAATGCACTGCATAGAAATTGAATATAATGCAATGGCAAAGTGAAAAAAAAGCTAGACTTTCGTTATGGAGCATCAACATGGACTTTGATGAAAGCTGAGGTGCATTGCAAATGGTTATAGAAAGGTGGAATTTTAAGTGGGATCTCTCCCCTCAATCTTTTCTGATTTGAACTCCTTTGAGTCAAAGCAATTTCGAATATGGTTATGCTTTGGTTTGTGCGATATTAAAAAAAATGCTAGGGCTGCATTTATGAAGTGGCAAGTAATCTATTAAATATGCTTTATGGAATGGCTGAAGAAAGTATTTTTTTAATAATAAAAATGCATAAATTGCATAAATTCCAAAAATTTGCAAATTTGCTTAACTATATTAAATTAAATGCACAACTATTTTGTAACATTTAACTAATATTTGATTTGGATTATGCTCAATTTACCAAAGTTACGCGCAAATGTTTTGCCGTGTCGAGTGTCCACTCGAAATAGTTTATGGCAAATTAAATCTTGCAACCTCATGCGGAAATCCACTTAATGAAATTGAAATTTAATAAATTGCATTTAAAGATTGGCTTAAATATGCAAAAATATGACACTTTTGCCGAGGTGTTGGTTGGGTGGATTGGTTGCCCGAGCCCGTTTAACCCAATTTGGCCGGGGACACACCTAATTGGCCCGAATGCATATCCAGCGTAATAATGAAAGTTGAAAACTTCACTCGACGACTTTTATGGAGTATTTTGTGCGCAATCTGCATATATTGTTTTTTAATGAGCCGCAAGTCAATCGCAAGCCGACTAATTGGGCAATGCGAATGGCAAAAGCTGGACTGTCTGCTGGTTACAGCATTTTGTTGTTGTTGCTGTTCTGCATAATTACAACATTCAGAGATTGAAACACTGGCAACAAGAAAAAAGATGAGATTTTTGCCTGAAACTGGCTTAATGCAATCAGCCATTATGGGCATAATTTACAGTGCGTTTGTTATATTTTATGACACGCAACTGCAGCATGTGTTCTTAATGTAATCACTCGACAAAACCCTTGGGGTATATAGTATACATACATATATACATATATGTATATATCTCAGTCTGAGAATACTCACCTCCACATTAAGGCCACTTGTCATGGCAAAGACCTTCATTGCCGGATTCTCTTTGGGTGTATAGCGATAAAACTCACGCTTTCCTTTATACCATTTCACCGAATATAGCGTATCATTTTCCATATCGTAATTACAGGTGAACAACGCGTTGCTGCCTCGCTTTACCGCCTGTGGTATCATTACCGAAACATCCTTGAGCGCCACAATAAAATCTGCAAACAACAACAAGCAAACAAACACACAATGAAACTGGGATGAGTGCTGGCAAATACTTTTATACCTTATTCAAGTAAGTAAATGAAATTAAACACAGTCTGCGTCTCCGAAACGTATTGCGTGAATGTCTCGGAGGCACATTTCATAAAATTGTCTATACAATTTCATTGTCAGTTGTCAGGGCTCGTTAGAGCACAACTATATCTGTTACTTTTACCAAGTATTTGTAAGGAATATTGAGTACATTTTCTTATTCTAGATGATTTATCGTGGGAAGTTCTTTAATTGGTTTTCTTCCATGTGAAATATGATTTCAAATAAAATGGAGCCTATTAAAGGATTCCAGCTTTACAGTATATTAAAATTTTTACCCCTCATAGACCTTAGGCTGGAAAAAATTACGAGCCCTGTTACGAAACCTGTTTCGATTTTATACAGCAAAACTTTGTTTATTTTATCAATTTATTTCCATTCTTCCTTAATTTTGTAAGTTAATAAAATTGTTTAATAAAAAATTGTTTGACTTTTATATTGTTTTACTAATGTTTCAAAATCCAGATGAAGTATTATTTAAAAACAGTTACAGGCGCATCGCAGTTTAGGGCAAAACTCGCTACACACCTTAGAAACTAAACTAAATAATAATAATAAAAAAAAAAATAAAATAAAATAAATCAAATACCTCATGTATACCGAACAATAGAATTATAAATAGCAGTAATAATAATAACAATAAGAATTAAAAGAATTGATTTTTCATTTACATTGTTTAACCTAACGTTTTTTCTCTAGACTTTAAACTTGAATGTAATCTGAAACCTAAGTATGACTAGCGCCTTAACTTATAAGACTTGTCTTGTAGCGCTAGGAATCAAATAAATAAATAAAATTATACATACAAAATTATAATATTAAAAGGTATGACATTGATGTTATTATTGATTTCGAATCGAAAATTTGTTTGATGTCTCTGTTCAATTTTGAGAATGAAGTAGGATAATAACTGAACTATACATCAAGAGAAATTCTTAACAGAACTCTTATTCAATTAATTAAGCAAACTGTTACAGTCCCTAGTTTGACCTTCTGCCAGTCCTGAAAAATCAAAAAGAGAAATAATGGAAAAGAAAAGTTTAGCAGAAGAGAAGGAAAAGTGAAAACATATGCACAAATTACAAGCTAGAACAAACTGAGCTCGAATGCGAACTATCCAAAACATCCTAGCCATCCCAACCCCAACCCCATACACATAACCTCAATATTCAGTCGAGTCCCCATCGAGTCCTTGCGTTTGATAAGCGAGTTTGCTGCTAGTTTCTGACCTGACCACAGTACCGTTTTCGTGTTCTCATGTTTTTGCGTTGTTTCATTTTCCGCAGTGCGTTTCATGTGACAACAAATGTAGCACTAAATAGCACTACATATTCTCTCCTTCTCCTTCTCTTTCTTGATGCTCTCTTGCTCCCACAATTGTTCATCTGGCATCTATATATATTTTTTTTACCTTTTCACTTGAATGTTGTTTTTCCAATGCCCTTTTTTTCGTATACAATTTCACAATGCTTTTTGTTTTATATTGACCCATATTGCCTTACCCTAACCCTCTCTCTCTCCACATCCTTTCTACGCGATTGTCCTTCAGCAGAGGTTGCATTTGTTGTGGTTGCAACAATAACAGCAATAACAACAACAACTTTTCCATGACATTTTATTTTGTTACAAAAAAAAAAGAAAAAAGTTTTACAATCTACGTTTGTTAAGTATTTTAACGGCTTTCTCTGGCGTAGCATGCGGTGGGCACAGGTAATATAAACCAATGAAAACTGCAAGGACAACTGCCCCCGCCCCCCTATGACTTTCCTTCTCCTTCCTCTGACGATCTTTGGACCCCCCATTTATTCAGTGGACTGGTAAAGTTTCAGGGTGTTTATCTGTCAGTTTATGTTTACAAATGTCCACTTTTAATGGTTCTCCATTTAGCTGCAGATAGTGAAAAGGCTGTGGGCAGTGGGCAATGGGGGTGGCAGGGACGGGGCAGGGACAGGAGCAGGGGCAGCGGAAACACATCGGAAAACTCCTGGCTTTATCATACTTTGCCTGTTGTAAAATTCTATTGTTAGTTTGGTTTTCCGTTAGTCATTCCGTTCATCTATCTATCTATTTGCCTGCTTCTCATTTTATGAAGTTTCTCTCACATTTTGCACTTCATGGTTTTCTTTTCATTTGAAATACACATTTTGTTCTTACCAACATCGATAGTTGAACCTTGTTAACAATGATTTTGTTGTTGGCATGTACATAAGAATTTTGGATATGTTTACTTTAACTAACCATTTTGCCATACAATTCTTAATGTATTCAATTTTACTTAAAAATCATTAAGTTAAATTATTAATTAATTAAATTTACTTAAAAATCTGACATAAAACTACAACTCTTACAAATACGTGCAACAAATTTAAAAATGTTATTGAAAGATGAATTTGTAGCTCGCCTCTGGATTCTATTTTAAAGATTGATAATGTTGGATCATTTTATTAATTTGGTAATTTTAAGTGATTGGTTTTTTTCTGAACTTTAGTCAGTTAATTTGGAAAGTTTGCAGACAAAATGCATTTGGCTTTGACATTAAAAGCTGATCAAAAGTTAAGCAGACAAAACACCTCCAAGTGTTGCTCAGAACTCAAACAAAGCACAACAAACGAACAAACAAACGATTTGAAACCCTGCGGGTTGATGGATAGGGATAGGGGGACAGCGGGGTGACCAAAGTGTTGCCAAAATGAGGGTGCCACTAAGTGGTGTCGACCCACAGTCACAGTCAGTGGCAGAGTCAACGTGAGAGGAGATGGAAATGGAGATGGAGAGACGCGAGACGCGACCGCCATCAACAGCCACAAAAACCTGACCAATGCCTGACGACACACTGATGACTGAGAGGAGGATGTCGTCTCCCTCTCCCGTCTCTCGTCTCTCGTCTCTTGACTCTCCAACTGTCAACAGTGTTGCCAACAAACCAGCCATTCAACAAACCACTTCAACCCATACTCGTGCTCGTACTCGTACTCAGATGCTTGTCTTCCAGTCATTTCAACTTTGGAATTTCAATATGATGCTGGGCGAGAGCACGGAAAATGCCGCAGGTGGTAGGCATACAAAGGATGTGGTGATGCTTGTTGTTGTTATTGTTGGTAACGGAAAACTGGTCGCTGCTGACGGAAAGAAAAGCAAATAAACCAAAAAGTAAATACATAAATTAAAAGTGTTAAGGCGAGAAATGTTTAATGCCCACATTTAATGAAATTGTGTGCTCAACAGCTCAAATATTTCAATACTCAAGTGTACAGTTTTCTTCCAATCACCGTTGGAAAATCAACAATAACGCAGCATTGACTGTAGACTTGTAGGGGAACCACAGTTTCCGTTTATTTCGGAAAAAATTAATGAAAATACAGGGCATCAATTACAGAAGCAGCCTCTGGTTAAATTCTCAATAAGACAAATTTATTGAGTTGAAGCAACGCAGATTTAATTTACAATTTCTATCAGGGATCTTTATCATTATGAGTTTTATTTTAAAAATTACATGGTAATGATTACTTAAAGATTTTTAAGTATTTTCTTCAATGATAATGATTAAATTTGAGCGAAATAAATAAAACTCGCAAGTAATCATTATTTGTGATTTTTATTTTTTCGTTCAAAATCAATTTAAAGTCTATTGAAAGTCTTCTTATATAATTCTTTTCCATTTTATACATATTTTATATATAGAAACATTTCTAAACTTCATTTCAAATCGCTTTAAAGGCTTAACTTCTATTTGCCATCGGGCATTCAATTTTGTTTTGACTAAATATATATATTTCTTCGTCGTAAGTTGCAGTTTATTTATTCGTCTATCGAAGCTATTCTATATTTTTATTTTTTTTCATTTTGGTTGCAACAATTTTTTATCATCAGCTGTCAATAGTTCATGCAGCTGGCCAGGAAAAATGTGCAAAAGAAAATGGAAAAACAGTGAAAATCATTACATAAAAAGTGTTTTATGTTTTGCTATTGCAACTTTGACCAGGCGGCATATGAGACTAACACACACACACACATGCTCTGATAGTTGGTTGTGTAAGGTTCTCTCTCGGGTTGGAAGTAGTCCAAACTTTCAAACAACAACAAAGCGCTGTATAAATACATTTTGTAGCTGAAATTTTGTGTTTTGGCTCCTTTTTTGTATTTGCCATAAAACTTACAAAAAAAAAAAATAGCCAAAAATAAATAAAATAAGGCGAAAACAAATAACAAATCGAAATAAACGCATTTTTATACATAGTACATATATAGTCACACACACACATATATATCTGTATTTATGAACCCCATAAATATGTCAAATAAATTACAAAACAGTCAAAATATTGTGGCATCTGTGTGTTACTCTCTGTGTGAAGTCATTTATGACGATAAGAGCCAATGTATTTTTGTATTTTTGTATTTTTCGTGTTTTCTGTTTTCGGTTACACAAACTCCCCGTACAGAATCTGCATTTTATTTAAGACTAGGCAGACATTTTTTCGCTTGAATTGTTTGTCCTTATCGTTCTTTCAATTGATCAATTTGTTAAACTTGACTTTTTAAAAAAAAAAAAAAAATTTGAAAAAAACTGAAAGGAAATGTAGAAATATAATGAGCTCTATGAAAGAAAATCTCTTTAAATATTATTGTTAATAATACTGCTAAATATTTTCTCGATTTAAACAATATTACATTAAGCTAAGGACCACATAAATTTTGTCAAGTACATATTTTAAAATTTGTCATTAAATTTGATACCTTTTACATCAAAATATCTCACCAATAATTATCAAACTTCTAATATAATATTAAAAAAATGGGCTTTAATTTTATCAACTCATCTTAATTATTAAATCATAAATTCTTACAGCTTCAAAATTCTAAAAGACATTTTCCCGCACACATGTATTTGATATTGGCATTTAGATAGCCCCAAAAATATATATTTGACCAAATGGAACTTTGATATTTGGTAATTTGGCCATTGAAATCGTTCGAAAACCGCTAAATATTCGAGGGGTACTATAAAATCTGCGGCAAGCTTTGCATGTGCCGCAATGCTAAAAACACACACAAAGCTGAAAACAAAGTAAGGGGTGAGAAGTGAGAAGGGGGGAACAGAGGGTGATCATCATGAAAAAGCGCTGCCCGCAGACAATTTCATTAGAGCATAAAGTAAAAAATTAAAAGCACACACAAAGACACACTCACACACACATGTACAGTGACAACATACACTCACAATAATGAGCATTGTATGGTGAAATTTCGAGTGGGGGGGGTAGTGGTAGGTAGGTAAGTAACCAAAAATACCGAAAAACTAAAAACAAATACAAAATGAACGCAATTTGCAGTTGGCGCATTCACAAAATGTTTGCCACTGCACCGGAAATGCAATGCACACACATACACACACACACACACACGCATACATACAGGACACAGAAAATGTCCTTTTGTGGGTTTTTTTTGATAGAGCTGGCTGCTTTTGGGGTTGCATGTTTGGGTAGTTTTGGCCGCTCTGTGCTCGACTATTAAATAAACATGCAAATTATTGCGCAATTTTTGATTACAATTTTTCAACCGGCTGCAAGAACAGCGCAAAGAAATGTTTTAAATAAATATGATTAGCTAATAGATATCCTGTACTTTAATTTGATGGGCTTTAAAAATTGATCGTTATTATATTTTAGAACTATAATGTAATCAATTATAATGTAATGTATCATAACTTGGCCAAAATCAAACAGATTTTCAAGTGAAATTTAATTTTGTATTCAAATTTCACTAAAATAAATAAATAAATATAATTATAAATTTTGTTAAAATAATGATCTATTTTGTCAACTTCTGCCATAAGAAACAAACAAGTTTAAAATTTTTCGATGCATTTTTACAACATTATTAAATATTACGAATTAGACAGGTTAAAACTCGACGCTATTGTTCCCAAAGATTATAAATAGTATCGTGTCATTGCCTTCTATAGTTGGTGTATTATGCCCCGTCTTTCCGTATGATTACAGGGTATAACAATAACAAAAACACAGCCTGCATATTTGTCTATGTAAATCGCTGTCAAATCTTTCTGCACCCCACCATGTCCAATGTTGTTCCCCCATCCCCTATCCCCCCATCCATTCAGTGCATGCATTTAACACTCGACGCCTATTTTGCATACAAATTTTATTATTATTGTACATATTTGTATTGAATCGCTGGAAATGCCGCCGCGACAATGCCCAGCCAAACAACAACATCATGTTCAGCTCTGTCTGTGTGCGTGTTCATTTTTTTTGCTTTTTGTTTTTTGTATTCATTTTTCGAATGACACTTGTTTGTTGTCATGTTTTCTATATGCTGACAATTACCAAATATATAGAATGACAGATCAAAAGATGTAAATTTCTGAATAAATGCATTAAAAGAGCGATTGTGAATTTCATAAGTTTAAAGATGGATTTCCAATATTGTTTTATGCGGGATAATAAACGATCAAATTAAATGAATATTTTTATAATATTTTTTTGATGAATATGAAAATATTTTATTGATAAAACAGACATTTTTTTTTTAAATGTGGCTTTTCCTTAACTTTCTGTCCCAATAAATTAAATAACTGAATTTTCATTGGACTTGACAGCCTTAGGACCTTAAGAAATAAAAATTCTAAGCGCGCATATTGAAAATTGTAAAATATTCAGACAGAACAAAAAAATGCAATATTAATTTATGCAACAATCCGTTAGCGGCAATCGACAGTACACAAATCGACCCATCAAATGCAGATACCCGGAAAAAAAGAATGATGACAAAAACAATATATATGTATATGGAATTTGTGTTCTATGCATTTTGCATGCGAGTTTGCGGCAACTGTTGTCAATCAGGTGCATTCGCAGGATGCACAGGACTCTGAGCGAACCGTTTATGTTTATATTGCGAACACAATTTAAGCGGTCAACAATAAAAAAAACAGTCTGTTTTATACGAACAAGGAATTTTGTGTGGGATTACAAGCAAGTTTTAAATGTTGAAAACAGCAAAAAAATATAATAAAATAAAAATATATAATAAATAAAAATTATATAAAAGTATAATAATAAATAAATATATAAAAAAGAAAAACCGCTCTTTACATGTATTAAAAAATTTTCAAATAGTTTGCTCTTCATGAATATAACAATCTAAATTCAATCAATCAATTTATATTAGTTTTAATCTAAAACACATCTCATTTTAAAGCAACCCGAAAAAAAGACAAAGATAAGCATAAACAACAACAACAACAGTAAAAAAAAACAGCGAATGACCCGCGCATTTCTCGTCGTTCATTGCATATCAATGGAAATGAGTTTTTACCGAAAGTTTTTCCGACTTGAATGGCTCTGATTCTGACCAGAGAATCAGGATTTAAGGGTGAAGGAAGGGAAGGGAAATGCCCTGATGATGTTACAGGCGACGCTTTGGCGGCTACTCACACACACAGACAAACATATATGTACGTCTACACTCATGAATGCCATGCACTGAATTATCCACTCTATAGTACATCCACTCCCCTCAGAGCCATCTCTCTCCTGGCCAAGTGAGTTCTTTTGTATTCCACTCGCTCAATGGAGATGACATGTCAAATGCATGAACAAATAGTCGTTGGCTTTCTTCTTTTGCTTTTATAAATTCTCAATGAATTTCTGTATATTTTTCTAAAAAAATCTGCGCACATACATATATACATACATACATATATTTCATCTATATAAATATGTTTTCAGCTTCAATGGAAAGTAGATAGCGACCGAACGAGAAGATTATAATTATTTTCCCGTCTGTCAGCGAAATAAATTTTAATTTTCTGTGGAAATACGCGCTTAATTTTCAAAAAGAAGAGAATAAGGGAGAGATATAGACAGAGAGAGAGAGAGAGATAAAGAGAGGAAAACAGAAATGCATAAAAATTGATGTTAAAGCTATGTTGAAAATTGTGAAATTTCTCTGAAAAGTTATTTATTTATTCATTTGACATCAACTAAAAGGAGTCACCCAAAATGTTCAAAATACAATTTAGCAAAAATAAATTATATTATATACAATAACTTGCCAATTTTAAATCGAAAACTTAAAAGATAAAAAATAGTTAAAATGTCCGTGATAGTCACAAAATTTAATCAATTCAAACAAATTTCGTTTTCAAATCATTAAGAAGTATTGATATTTAAATGGAGAATGATTATTTAAGCAACTTTCCAGTAAGTTTTCGTTAAGGAATATTTCATGATATTTTGAGCAAATTACTGCAGATAGCTTTTGTATCTTTTATCTACGAGTATGTATAGATAGAAGAGAATCATGAAGCAGACACATCAACTAATGTTTCGTCCGCTTCAATGTTTATGTCAAAACAATCAACTGAAGCAATCAATATGCGAGTGCTCTCAGAGTCTCAACATACCACCTTTCCCCTGGGCTACAGGGTGTCAGGATGGCACATTACAATGCCATTTGAGTGCCATAAACAAAATATAAAATGTTGTGCATACTCTTTGTATCTGTCGAGGCGTCGCTGCCAATGCACAATTCACACAGTTGGATTAAAGTGCTTGGCTAACAAAAAGTGCCAGCACGTCAGGAACCCCAACAACAACAACAACAGCAGCAACAACAACAACAACAACCACAATGACAGCTACTCGAAGGTGCAAGGATCTCAGCGGGCCCAAACATTGTTTAGTAATTTATTTTATTTTTAGACAGTTTTTCCCATATCTACCAAAAGTGTTTGCTACTTATGCCTCGTCATTGAAGTAGCTCTCTGCAAACTGAAAGATTGCCCAGCTACGTGTGGCCAAAACCAAACAACAACAACAACTAAAACTTTCGTATGCAAAGCATGAGCTAAATTTCTGAGCTGCAGTTGAAGTCCAACATTTTTCTTTTTTTTTTTTTTTTGGGGTAAAGATAAATTGATATATACATTTATAAGTATTTGGGAGTCTGCAGTGAGTATTTACATTTTGGCCAATGCACAAACTGTAAGCTGTCCATTGTCATTTAAGCCAAAAGAATGCAGCAACAACAACAACTGAAATAATAACAACAACAGCAGCAACAAGAACAACAACTGTAACTGCAATCCTTTTATTGTTCATTGTCAGCATGCTTTAATTAAGAACGCTTCGACTTTTGCAGACAGGCTGCCTCATCCTGTTGCCGTTATTCGACAATGTTTACTACCTTGTCTGGGCCACGTCAGAAAGGTGAAAAACAAAATGGGGGAAACTGCAAGTCGGCAATTTTCAGTTTACAGTTAACAGCAGGCCACACGTGGTATACGTGGCGTATACGTTATTGCAAAAATACCGAAAATTGGTTTGTTTGATGAAACAATGTCTGCCCAAATTCGATCGCTATATCTGTATATCTGCATACGTGAACGTAGGTGTATCTGTATCTGTATCTGTCTGTATTTGTATCTGTACCTGCAACTCTCTGACAGCCAAAAGAAATTACGAATTTACATAGCGTTCGTCCATTTGTCCATTTATTTGTTGTCCCTTTGTTAATAACTTTCGGCAGATGGGCCGTCTGCTCTCTGTCCATCCGTCCGTCCGTCCGTCCGTCCGTCTGTCTTACTGTCAAGTGTGTGTGCGGCATCAACATCACATTGCAGTTAACAGCAAACATTCCAATTAACAACATAACAATTGCAATCCCGAATGCCCAAAATGCCAATTGCCAGTTCTATGACTTTTATTCAAGTTGATCAAGCCAAGGTGTAAATATATCCAACTTTAAATAAGAATTTGTTAGTTAAGATTAACAACAATATCAATTAAGCACGAGTCTAAGATACTTTGAACCAAAGTTTAGTTGAGTTTAATATTAAAATAAATAAAAAAACATTAAAATAATTTTACTTTCTGAATTTTTTTTAAATTTGTTTGAGATTTTTTAAGATGATTAACTTATTCAATAATACAATAAAAAATTTTACAAAATTTGAACCAACATTTTGACTATAATTAAAAATTTTAAAAGTTTATTTGAAGTCTTGGCGAGTTAATCCAGAAATTCAATTCAATTTTTGTGATAAATTATTTTTTGAGCTAAAACCATTTATTTAATTAAAAATTCATATTGCGTTGAATGCAATTTGTAATGTTTTGTTTTTTATTTAATATGATGCATTATTATTTTGTTTGCTTGAAATTGCCTATAATAAATATATAAATAACTTTAATTTGCAAGTAGAAAATTACTTTCAAACATGTTGTAAGCAACTGTTAAACCAGGGACCGAAAATAATGATTATAGAAATGTTTTTACATAAAAAAATCAATGACTACAAAAAAAATAATGATGATTAAATTTGAGCTAAAAAATAAACCTCACAAATAATCATTATTCATGATTTTTATTTTTTTCGCTCAAAATAAAACTCACTTCAAGTTCATGGCTTTTGTGTAGGATTTTCACAAAGTATTTTTGCATATCCCTTTAAAAGAAACCCAGAGGAACCATATAACGCAAAAGCAAATCTTTAAAATGATTACGTAATCTTTTTCAAAAGTGAGTTTTATTTTGAACGAAAAAATATAAATCACAAATATTGATTTTTTTCGCTCAAATTAAATCATTATCATTGAAGAAAATCCTTAAAAATCTTTAAATAATCATTACTACATATGTAATTTTTATAAAAAAAAAATAATGATTACGGTCCCTGTGTTGAACTGTCACTTTTATTTCTTAAAATGCTACTTTTGAAAAGTTAATTTTTTTTTCCCCAATTTTATGGTCCTGTATACGAAAGTTGCAAGTTCTTTAAGACTGTTTTGCAGCTTCGTGCGGTTGCAGTTGCATTGAAGCAGCAGATAATTTGCCTTTACCTCTGGTCGAATGACACAAAACGATGGCTCACTTATTGCCTTTTTGATTGTGCCCAGTTTATTGCAGCTGGCATCCTGTTGCAAGCTTGTTGCAAGCAACTTCTGCTTGCTTAGAGACAACAAAGAGAGAGAGAGGGAGAGGGAGAGAGAGAGAGAGAGACTGCATCAATATCATACATAACTGCATTTTTTAATTGCAATGAATGTGTCATGCAGACATTGGGGCAGCTCGACAGTTGGGCAATTGTGTATTAGATCCTTCCTTGCATTCCAAATGATTCTGAATGGCAATGCATGAATAATCGGATTACGGATTTGAACAGCAACTGGACATAATTTCCAATTTGATTGAGAGTCAAACATCGAAGAAGATGGAATATTTCATTGGTCTCCACATTTGTTGTTTCGTTGTTGCTAGTTAATTGCGTATTTAAACTGAAATATTAATCAATGTTTTGAGTTGATTAGCATTTAGACAGAACATAATGAGTACATATAATGATAATGAACATAAGTACATGTGTACTTTTTAATCTATTGCTTGTGTGTGCAAAATAGTTAAGATAATTTTGGAGTTCATTAGTTCCAAATGATTAGTCAAAGTATGTGAAATATTTCACAGTTTATTCATGAAGATCCAACACACATAACTAATATAGTTAAAGTGTTTCACTCTATGATAAAAATAAAATGAATGTTCTCTGTAAAACAAGTTATAATTGCAGTTTGAAACTAGTTTCAATATATTAAAGAATTTGCGAAAGTTTTCAGAATTTTTGAAAAGTCTGACAATGCTCTTAGTTTTATGTAAAACTAGTTATAATTGCAGTCTAAAACAAGTTTAAATATAATAAAAGTTTGTGAAAATGTATAGAAATTTTTAAAAGTTTGATAATGCTTTTAGTATGTAAAAGCAGAAATATTCCTTATATGTTTTAAAGTAGATGATTTAATCAATTTGTTATCCAATTAAATTGCTCATTTAAAATAAATAGAAATTCTTTGAGGCATTTTTTTTTTACTCTCGAAAATCTCACATTTACTTAATAAAAGCATGTATAGAAAATTCGACTTTCCAGTTATATCTCCCTCTTTTAAGCAATCTATGATCTTTTCGAAATTTTCCAACATAATAAACAATATCTTTTCATTCTTGATCTAACTGATAGACGCTTAAATATCTCATAAATAAGTATGCACTTAAAGCAATTGTCAAGCTCTGAGCACTTACCGGCAAGGAATCAAGAAGCAGAATTTGCATGTCCTTGTCGGTATTTTAATTACACATTTGAATTCCAATTGATTTATAACGTTTGTGTGCAACACTTATACACACATGTGTGTGTGTGAATGTAATATGTATGCGTATGTAAATCGTGTTGATTTATTGGTCAATCGTAGTCGCAATAGATATTTTCTAATTGTGTAAATGTTTGCTTTGCTTCAGGGCTTAGATCATCGATTGCTCCACACACCATTCATTCATATATCATTTTCAGGGCGAATTCTCTCTGTTTGATTTACAACAACAGTTGTCATTTCACTTTGACCCGAAAAAAACGAGAGAGAGAGAGAGAGAGGAGAATATCGCTGTCAAGTGTTGTTGGCTTACCTTACCAACTGAACTGGACCTAATAGTGTGTTTCATTACGCATACGCCTTGTTGCCCACCCTCAAACAGACAGTTTTGTGAAATTCACTTTCATTTCGACCTTTGACCGTTGTCGCTTTGTATTAATTGCTGTGACATACTATTTAAGTTGAGATTTTATATAGATATATATATGTATGTATGTTTACTGTCAGTTGCAAAAGTCCGACAGCTTTGGACAACAATTCATTTCTTCCCTTTGTCTGACCAAATTGATTGAATTTACTGCTTAAAGCCAAAGCCAGCTAGCCAGCCAACCAGTTAGCCAACCAGTTGGCCAAGTTGTTGGCCATAAAGACAACGATGACTTGCTCCCTTTCCCCCTATCTCTTTCTCATTTCATATGAAATCCAGCTAGGATTTGTAATGAAGATATATACACACATACACACACACATGGCAAATCACTTAGTTTCGCATTACAAAGCTATTCTGACAACGAAACAACTCCTTTGACTTGACTCTGCCTGATGCTCATAGAACGTATAAATTAATGAATTCGATGCTTATCAATAGAACAACAACAACAACAAGGATAACAACAACAACAAGGACAACAACAACAATGATAGAAACAGCAACAATCTATGTCCATCTATTAGTTCGTTAGCTTTGTTTTTCGGCTTGTCGTGTGATTATGTTGAAGTGACTGACTTAAGATTGGTGTATAGACCAAAAATACACACACAAACACATACACATACTTAGTTACATTCCTATATGTGTGTTTGTTGTTGTTGTGCGTGACTTGTGTCCTGTCTTAAAGTCAACAACAAGCGACTTCCACGCTTTGTGCGCTTTGTTCCCTCCTACTTCCACTTTCTCTCCTCTCATTTATTACAGCACATTCATTTGATAAAACTCTCTTTTGGTCCTTCAATCATGCTTTTGTATTTCTTTTTGTATTGTGGCCACTGCGTTATCCCTCCGGGGACACATGGCTTGTCTTCTTTTTTCGAGATGCGGATTTGTAATTTGTATTTGATAAGGGGCGCTTTAAGTGTTTCCTTGTCTGCGCGTGGCTTCTCTTTCTTTGCTCCACTCTCCCGCTCTCTCTGTCTCTTGCTCTCTCTCTAATCACCCTCTCAGGACCTCTCTTTCTGGCCTTGAGCCTCTTGGCGGTCTTTGGTCTTCATTACGGCATTAGGCATATTGCCGTAAATCTGATTAGCAGACATAGTACTTTGTGCACCGACCAGATACTTATCCAAGTATTTATGTATGTCCTTCCTTAAGCATAGGTATTCTTATCCCTTATCCCTTATCACTTGCTCTCGACCCGTAATACTTTGGTTAAACTTAATAGATTTATGTCCAGATATGTACTTGGTTTGTCAGCTTTATTATTTAAGTGAGCTCGCTTTAATTTTAATTAATTTACCAAGTCAAGTTAATTAAGTGTCGCTTTTAGCAATTAGCCCGAATTAATAATATTTAATCGAGCTGAATTTTGATGAAATAGGGATAGTTAGCTATTATCTTAGAAATTAGATATAATAGAATACATATTCAAGACTTATTTTTACCGGGTATTCCACAGTTAATCACACTCTCTTCTGCAGCTTTTCTCACTTGTTTCTTATTAAAAAATACCTTTGAGAAATAACTGAAGGTGCCAAATTTGCTGGCATTGTCAAATTGTTTGTGATTTTTATTGGTTCGCTTTGTAATTTGACAATAAAATCAATTGCAACCCATTCGATTGTGTGTTTCAAAATTGCATTGCATACTTTCAGGCGCCGACTTCAAATTGGCAAATTGTTTCTTTCGCTTTGGCTAATACAACAATAAAGAAGGATGGGAGAGGAGAAAAGGGGAAAGAAAAAGGTGTCACCAAACTGAGAGAGAAACTGGCATTTGAATGAAAATTCCTTGCCATTTCCATTTTTCCAAACAGGCTGCTAATTTTCAAAGACATCAATTCGTAGTGAGCTCAGAGTACGTGTGAGAATGGCACCCCCTCCTTCCCCCGCGCCTCTACTCTTCATTGTCGATACTCATATTCTGTTTTCCCCTTTTCGTCTGTCTGCCTCTTGCATTGACACCCCCCTTATATAGCAAAGTTTACGCTGATTTTGGCACGCACACATTTTGCATACTGATCAGCAATCAGCGAGGGTTGCTCGCTCTATTCTTGTGGGGCTCTTCGAGGGTTTTGGGCAGCGGAAGAGGGCGCAAAAGTGGGTGGGAATAAGACCGACTGTTTGGGGGGGGTGTACTTGTAAGGGGGGTGCAAATTAAAATTCCACTTTGGCGTTTGGGGAATTCAATTATTTTTCGCTTGCTTCATGGTCATGCGAGTTGACATTGACAGTTGACTTTTCTCATTGCTGTTGTTGTTGTACTTCTTCTCCTTCTTCTTATTGTTGTACTTGTTGTTGTTGTTGTTGCTGGGGCTGTGGTCAATAACTAGAACTTTAGCTCGAATTCGTTTTGAACTTCAAAATGTAATGAAAGAATGAAAGAAATGCTAACGCCACTCTGCAACAAAATGTGTCATACCCTGTAGGACCATAAATAGAGGCATGCTCAAACTGAGCGGTCAATCTCAGAGAACTCAAGTGCTAGAGTTATCAAATTTGGTACAGAGCTGCTCAACACCATAATAATAATAATAATTTAATTTTTTCTCCAGTTCAATAAAGAGTCTCTAAATTTTTTAAGGAATTAAAATTTTATAAACATTTTTAATGTGAATATTTCATGTAAATCGCTATGTAAGCAACATTTTTAGGCATATAAATGTTTTGCGGGGTATCCTTAAGTTGTGCAACTTGTCTGGCTTTGCATTTTCTTAGCAGATTTATTGCCTTGCGTGGCATCTGCCAATTGTCGCCCCAAATGCAATCAGCGTGTTTATTGATTTGGAAAATTAAATATTTTTCTTTTGGCGCGTGCCAAAAGTCGCGGCCCATAAATTAACAACGTGATTTGTTGCGTGCTCCCTTTCCCTCACTCCCCTTCTCTTTCCTTCATTCTCACATAAGTATTTGCCTATTTGGTACTTCCGGCAATATTTTAATTAGCTATTCAAAGTGTCAACATTGTTGTTGCATCCGCTAAAAGCAAAGACTTGTTAACATAACAAAGGCGTGAAAAGTGTGTGTATAAAAAAAATACGTATAACACTTGCTTAACGGAAATGTATAAATTGCATTTTGCGGTAGAATTGCGCCCGCGGGAAGGCAGAAGAAGATGGCGGTAATGCAACACATCGGTAGAAAAGGAGGGAGACAGGTAAGAGGAGGAGAGAGCGTGTGGCATGCAACATTCGAAAGATGAGGCTAACGGCAACGAGGATGTTGTGCTAAATTTCACATAAGGATCATACACACACAAATACACATGCACAAAAGGACCTCAACAAAGCGCCACACCTGACGTACTCACTAGCTGTGCCAAGCACAGGCGACAAAGTTGTCAAAACGGTGACTTAAAAAGTAAAAACAAATATTTAATATTTAATAAAAGTAAACAAAAGGCGGACCATTAAACATTTATATATCTTTTTAAAGGGAATACATATTGTACGTATTTTCAAATCAAAAGCTTAAAGATTTCTAATTCCATTCTCTTTCTAAAATCACTTGCATAATTCCATTCACTTTTCGAGTTAATATTTTTTTGTTTTTAATTCTCTTTCTTGTTTTAGTGTTGGTTGATAATCCAAGCACATACAGAAACTTCCTCACACACACACATACACACACATAGATACCACACAGTAGACCAAAAATGAAAGTGTTAAGAGCATTTTTGCACTCATCTTGCACATTTTTCAGCGTCATCCTTTTACATCTTTTGGCGAAAAAAGCACTTTACACTAATGCACCTTAAAATTTAAAGATGTCATAACATAAACATTTATCCCGGACGCCAATGGCGGCGACAGCAGGACAGCAGGACAGAGGGACAGGACGACAGCTAAGGACAGGTGTTATCATATCCAATGTACATAAATGTACTTGCGGTTTTTGGTCAGAGTCTCGTTGCATTTTCAGTTATTGCATAAAGGAGACTATGAAACTTAAGAGGAATATATTATCAGATTTAAAATTGGTTTTTGAAAGTGCATAGCAGGTTTTAAGGTTTCAGTTTAAAGACAAACACAAAGGAAGTACAACTAAACAGCATTATTCATAGTTATTATCATTAAAACAGAAACGCATTAATTTCTTAATTGGTAACTAAATTTTTTACTTTAGATTATACATTTTTCTTAATTCTAGCTTGTCTGAGAATCTTGGAAATTAATGGAAGCCCGCTGTAATAAATATATTGTAAATGTTGCGCATAATTTGGGATTCGAAAGAATGCTTTAGCATTTAATTAGCTACTTAAATACCCTCACCAGCTTCCACTTTGGGCTAATTGATTTTCCATGCCAATAATAAACACTTGTCTTCCACTTCCACAACGCTTCTCCTAAAAAACAAAGCACATAAATTCGGAAAAAATACAAAATAAAATAAAAATGGAAAGAAAACAATGCCAACAAAGCCTGTAAATAGCCTAAGTAGCGTCTCAGATTGCCGTGGGTGGGTGGGCAAATATTTAATTTATTTCAATTTCACTTTTAATTTAGGCACTAATCTAGGCAATTTGTACACTTACACGCCATTAAGCGAGGCGGAGGCCAAGTTATCCATACAAACATGGCTAAAATAACAATAAACGACACGTCGAAGCGGGGATACTCTTTAGAAGTTCATGAATATTTCAATAAATACTATTAATGGTTTATTTATTTATTTGATGTCAACTAAGAAATCAACTAAGACTAAAATAAATGTAGGAACTTAATATGATATTATATTATTATAAATTATAAATAAATTTAAAAGCAAAGTATAAGACACAAATTAATAATGAAAAATGTAAAAATATAATATATATATTACAAATTTCATAACTGATATAAATTTCAGTTTCCTTTCTTTAATGCCTTTAATGACTTCTAATAACATACTTCCGTTTATTCCCTACTTATACGAAATGAAAAATAAGAAAACAAAATCCCCCTAAGTGGTAAATGGCAACGCTTCGCATCGCCGCCCTCAAAATGCGAATGTGGATGTACGGAGGCGTTGCTGTTGTACCGTAAAAAATGCTCAGGGAATATTTATTTGTTTTCATTTATTTTCAATAATTTCAAATTTCCATTACATTAGTTTCGTTTTCATCCACCTTCCCTCTCCCCAGACGATGTGTTTTATGCGTGTGCACGGAAAACAAACAAATTCGACGAATTTTGGTCGCAAAGTCTTCCCCTCGCACCGCTCACTTGTCTTGATTACTAAACTAAATTTCGCCCTCTCAGATATAAAATAAAGCGACATCACTCTTACCCTCGCTGACCCCTCTGTGACCCCCGCTCACCCCCGTTGTCCTCACAGCCAACAGATTTTGCTCTTTCGCTGGCCGAAAACGAAAACTTTTCTCATTTCTAGTTCAACAAACATCAATACAAACAGCGACCGCTGGCAACTTGAAACATATTCCAGGAATATTTTCTTTTCGTTTTCAGTTCTTTCATTTTTTTCTGCCTTTTGTTTTTTTTTTCGGGATATTTTCTGGGGTCTTGTTGCCACAAACCCAAGTGACATTTGGCACTTGCCCTGAACTGAGCAAACGCGAACAAATTTACACATCTTTTGGGTTATATATTCATACCCTGTAACCATTAAATGGAGTACAGGGTAAACATAAGCGAATATGTGTAAAGCAGAATTGAATTGATTCATTTACTTTCGTTAACTATAATCAAAAATCTCTCAATCAACATTATTATTTTCCCTATTTTGAGATTCTAATCAGATTTCTATCAATAACTAAATTCTATAGCGTTTCAGTTTACAGAGTAACTTCCAGTCAATCATTATCATTTACAGCATTCTTTACTTGTTGTTATTTTTTCAAATTTGTTTTTCGTTTTCTTCGTTTTCTAGCTTTAGTCATACAACTTCCGTTTCCTGTTCATTTGTTCACATTTCGCATGTCAGTTGAGAAGTTTCTCTGTTCTTTTTTTTTTAATAAAACTGTCAACATTTGATGTAGATTAAGAAATTATGGTCTACCAAAAGTTTTCTCCTTGCCAAAGGGAGGGGAGTTAGATTGCTACCCAATCAATGATTGGTAACCAGCGAAGCCAAATTTAATCAAAAATATATTTTCGAATTATTGCCAAGTGTTTGAAGTAAGTCATTCACAAAACTTATCTTTTAGCAAAATTGTTTTAAAGTGTCAGACAAGTTTACATATTTCTAAATTTCGATCAAGTTTAGTTTTGATTATCTTTCGATTTATGTCAGTGCTATTAGTTGTAAATCGCTATAAAAACTTGAATTGTTCTTCATAAACTATCACTTTAAAAAGTTGTTTAATTTAAATTAGGCGGTTTACAACTTTTAAATGCATTTTATTCATTTCGAGTTGTGGACTTATAAAGCCATTTTATAACAGAAGCAAAGTTTTTGGCCAGTTGTAATGTTTATGTATGTATCTGTGTGGTGGCTTTTATAAACGCATACATATGCATGAGATCATAAAGCTTATGCGTGTGTGTATGCGGGTGCATGAGTGTGTGATGTGTGTGTGTGTGTGTCTGTGTGTTGTTGCATTTGTCATAAATGTAAAAAACGCAAGGGATAATGCCCAAAACTGAGTCGTAGAGGCAAACACAGATACAAACAAACACACACAATTGCATAACATGTGTATGCATGAAGTTCGTTGCCTGCTACAGCCATCTCCCTCTCACTCTTACTCTCTCTCTGTCTCTTTCGTACTCATGCAACGCATTCTGTTGTCGTCAACGGTAATGAATGCATCCGGCATGCATTCAAAACTTGACTCATATTTCATAACCAAAATAAAAACACAACAACAACCATAACAACAACAACAACAACAACAACAGCATCAACATCAACATCAACAACTGTTGCGAGTACGTTGACCATCTTGTTGCTGTTTGCAATTATTGTTGTTGTCATTAAATAAAAAAAAAATAGGCAAAAAGAATCAAAGTGCGAATTGGATATGAGATGATTTTAAGCCAGTTTTTCAGTTGGTTTTTGTTTTTTGTCAGCTCTTTCATAATATTTCATAAGCTCACACGCAGTCGAAAGAATGCCACAAAAAACAATAACAATTTCAAACTTAAGCCCCCTCTACATATTTTGTATTTTAATTCTGCTTAAGTTTTTTCTCAACTGTGCAAATTAAATGCAAATTTCACAAGTGCATTTTTTTGTGGCCTGCAACTATTAAAATATCATTTCAAGTGGCGCTCAGCTCAGCGTCAACTGACATCGTTAGTCCTCTTAAAAACTGATTGATACAAGCAAATTACGGGATTATAAACAGAGAGTAAAACATTGATAATACCACGAGAACCAATATGAATTAATCACATTTTTTAAGTTACTTACTAATTGGGATTTGGTGAAAACAATGTGCAATTTTAATTGAAGAGGAATGAATTTAATATTATTGACTAATAAATTCTGAATAAATGTAATTTTTGTATTTGTTTATAATAATTTATTTATATCTTTGTAAAACTAACTCAATCAGACTTTTTTGGTTTTATTTATTTAATTTTAGTTAGAATTTTTATTTGGTTTATTTAATTGCAGTCTCTGTCTAACAGTGCTTGGATTTAGGTTATTCAATTAATAATAAATTAAAATAGTTTTGATATTTTACATAATTTTTTAGCATTTATTTCTATTTTCTCTTTTTTTATTCAACAATAAAAGAAATCAATTACTTTAATAGAGTAATTTCATTAGGACATTGAAGACTTTGGTTAGTTCACAAACTCTATAAGTCTTGCACATTATGCGCTTCGCACTCGTAGGTGCTTTTTGGCTTTCTAGAAGCGACGTTCATTGAAATTTTGGAGATTCCATTTGGGGCTGGGTAACAAGACAAGGCACTGACATCAGGGAATGTGGGGAGGAGATGTCAGTGGGCTGCTCGTCAGTAACGGCAAGTTGGAATGTCAAAACAGTAAACGGCAAATGTCTAGCTAGACAAGAGGCAAATCCCACTTTCCCCTTTCGAAGGGGCACGAAAAAAGCTGCAGCTGCAAAGTGCAAGTTCGTGTGATATGCAAAGTGAAGCAGAGTGCGTAACGTGAAAATAGGAGAAGGAGTAAACAGAATTCAAGGGAGAACTGCGAACTGAGAACTGAGAACTATTGAGTCGTATTCTTAGGCGCTGGATTAACAAAGCACTGCACAACAGTGCGTATGTGCAATATGCGATGTGCAAGCCAATTTGAAGCAACTAGCATTGTTTTTGCTTGTTGCCTGCTGAAAGCAGCCCAGGGCGATAAAAAGTCCAAATTTGGCACTCTCTTCACCCTTTGTTTGAACTGTCTGAACTAAGTGAGGCTCCGTCTTGTTTGTTTTTAGCATGAATTAGAAACTATCGATTGCCATGGAGGGTCTGTTACGAGTCTGTGCCAGAGTTCAATACATATAGATGGGAAAAGCATAAAGAAAATGAAAAAAGTTGCCCTCTCTGTGCGAGCGTTGGGTAATTGCAAGAAAATCTCATTTAATCCCAACAAATGCGACTTTATCACGCAAAAAATTATGAAACATTCTCTAGGCAGCAATTGCTTTCAACGCTTTCTTTGCCTTTTTTGTTTATTTTTTTATTATTTTTTTTACTCTGTTGTTGTTTACACTTTTCTCTGCTTAGTTTTTCCGCGTGCCTTTTGGCATTTTCATAGCGGTTCACCCAAAAGCAAAATAAGTACAACAACAACAACAAGAACAGCAACGAACACAACAAAACAAAATAATATAAAATAAAATACTTGGCCAAGCAAATGGCAATGGCAGTGGATGGATATTAAGTATCATAGTTTCTTTTGCAACATCATCATTTTGGTTATTCGAGTGCTATAAGAAAAGCAATGAGCTGCTATTTTGGTTATTATGGCGAGGGTTGCCCAAACAGTTTATTAGATTATTATTATTACTATTATTATTATTTATGATTTAAATGAAAAAAAGCATAAACCAATAATACTTAAAACTAAAATAAAATTACTTTCCAGAAGTAATCAAGCTTATATTCTGGGCTACATAAATAAAGAAAAATAAGCTTAAAATATAGCAAGTAGCTAATATTGTATAAGCTAAGGTTGTTAAAGAATCTCATTATTAAGAAATGTACAATACTCAATAAATGTACCATTTTTTAATGTAAAAAATTCCACACATTTTTTTTTTATATTTATGCATAACTTTTAATTTGGTTTAAATGTGAAGAAAGAAAAATAAAAATAAATTTATATGGAATGCAAATATTAATAAAGAGCTTTTAAATAAAATTGTTTGTTTTTCACAAATGACTTTTTTGCAGATTAGTTTTAAATATCTCCCATTTTGAGTTGAATTAATGACATTTTTTGCACCCATATATTTTAATAACTGATAACAGTTTTCATTATTACAGTGCTAACTATTTCTCAAGCCGCCCTCGCTTGAATTATTTCACTGCATGCCCGTGGCATCAATTCGCCCCCCTCGTCTGCTTCTCCCTCATCTCCCTCATCGTTTTATGCAGATGAATGCGCGCATTTATGAAAAATTTTGTTGTCATCGCAGTGTTCAGTTGTTATTCATTGTTGTTGTTGTTGTGGTTGTTGGTTGTTGTTGTGGTTGTTGCTGTATTTTAGTGTTGTTCTTGCTGTGCTTCCACTGCTACTGATGAGAAATAATGTTTGCGGAAAAATAAGATTTGTTTATTTTACGAACGATTGATTTTATCTCCCCTCCCCTTCACACTGCCACAGGGGCATCCTCGTTTTGAACATGCCCCGAACCTGCCTCCATTTGCCGCCCTCTCCCCTCTTCTGTATCTTCTGCTGTCACTTGTCCGCGCTTCATTTTGTGCAGCTTAAAAATTAATTATCGCCGGCTCTTCGGCGCTGTCAGTTTTGTGTCATTTGTTTTTGGGCTTTACAACTTTTGTAAATATTTCGTCAAAGTTTTTGCTGTTCGGTCTGTTCGCGTCATTAAATTTCCCGGACTTTAGACAAATCATCTTCAGCATTAGCTGCGATTTAGAATTCTTATTTAATTTCTTCTATTTTTTATTTTTTTTCTTTTTGATTTGCATTCTTCGATTTGATTTGTTGTGAGAAATGCTCGGAATTTACTTACCCGGCACTAACATGAGCAGCAGGAGCAAGGCCAACCAGCAGATACAACTGCCGCCCGTCGTCTGGCCACGCCCACGCTGTCCCCAGGACGACATTGTGCTTCTTCTTCCTTCGGCTCGAGTCCTGCCCAACATTTGCATGCGAGCCTCACTTTGATGCGGGAATAACGACATGAAGACTTTATTTATATATATAAATATATATATTATTTGATAAATATGTAGCCAGTTTTTTATTTTCGTTTTAAATATCTTTTAGTTGTCTTTTGCCTCTGCTTTTTATTGTAGCTTGTGTGTGCAACCACTTCCTTTGGCTGGACGCCTTATAAATATATATTGGCCAATAAATGTCAATTGTATTTAGACCACTTTTGCTGAAAGACGTCTGGCTTGTCTTCCGTTTCTTGTTGTTTTATTTGCTGTAATTACAATAAATAGAAAATAGTAAATTTATTAGGAAATATGATGGAATTTAAGTAGAAACATGTAAGTAAGCTCTACAAATTGTTTAGGACTTTATTGGAAAGCGGAATCCAGCTTAGTAATTACCTATATATCATTTTGAAAAGTTCTTTTTTTAATAAAAATGATGTAAGTGCTTACAGTAGTGGTACTTATATTGAATAGTTTTCTTGGGCTAAATGTTGCGGGAAATTTTAAAGAGAATTTCCATTCTTAAATGACTTGTTTTTCATTGAGATAACATAAATTAAATGATCAGATTTGGTTAAATCTTTAATCATTTTTCATTAACTCTCTCTTTCTCTATTTGCACTCTCTCGGTCTCTGTCTCTCTCTGTTGCTATATTTTGTAGTGCAACTAACGCCCATGCAAACACTGAGATTAATGCAATTAACGCAGCACTTTAATTAAAAATCACTCCAAAGGCAAATGCACACATGCACAGAAATACCGCCCCCTCATTGCCGCCCCCACTCCCCTACACCGCCGTCTGTTAGTCCAATCTCAATTCGATTTCATTTCAACACTAATCCGCGTGTGTTGCTGCAAATGAAAAAATAATAGTATTAACAGCCAACAAAGTAGACAGAAAGACAACAGAGAAAAGAAGGAGAAACAAAAAAAATGGTATATAACAAAAGCTGAAAAAGGCATTTAATGGAAGCAAGTGGAATTCTTTTGGCTGGCATTTAATTGAAATTACGCATATCTGACACCCACATAGGGGAAGCTGAAATGGGACTTTGTCTGTCTTCATTTTCTCTCCTTTCCCTCCCTTCCCTTGCCTCGTCCACGAACCATTTCCTAATTGTCTTTCGCGTTGCGCCAAAAAACTTCAATTCACACTTTAATTATTTTGCCAGACTTAACAATTTAAATAAAATGCACACACACACACACACACACATGTGTTTATGTATGCTACCCTTTCCTTTCTCAACTTGTTTTTGTCGTAAAAGTTTTTTTCGTAACGCTTTTGGCAATATCATTTTCCTTCCCAATTCCAATTTTCCATTCGCTTTTCCACTTTTAGCACACATTTACAACAAAACGTGACACACACACATACTCATGTCAAGTTCTTCTTTGTTTCTCACTCGCTCGCTCTCTCTCTCTCTCTCTCTCTCTTACACTGTTTCCCTTAAATTTGTATTTGTTATTTTTACATTTTGGATTTTTATGCATTTAAACTCGAGTTTTTTTTTTCGGCCTGTAAAATTCGCAAAAAAAGCTGCCAAGTTTCGCATTAAAACTGCTGCCAATGCGGGAAAGAGATAGCTGCTGTATGGCGGTCTCATTCGCAATTTAAGGTAATGAGCACATACAAAGTGCAATTAAAAGCTTGTTGCCAAAAATGCAATTTTGCGTATATATTTCCCTGTCACTAACTGCTTTAGGGTATTATAACTTGCTTAAGAAGCTTGTAATAATTAAATTTAAAAGTTAGCCAAAATTAATATCAATTTCACATTTATTATTTTTCTTTTTCAAATTGTTCTATTGGGAATTTTTTGCTTTAAAAATCAGTAAAAGTAAATGAAAATCATATTATATTTAATGTAAAAAATTATAATAAAAAATTAATTTAGTATTTATTTGTCATATATTAAATCAAATTACATATTTATTTTTGTAAGTGCATTTGAATTTCGTTGACTTTAACTTTACATTTGTTTTTCAATTCTCTTTTGTTGCACGCATTCATATAATTATTTTTTCGGGCTTTGTTTTACGCTTGTCCCCCTTCTGCCTTCCACAGTTAAAAAGTATGGAGGGCATTAATGCGCTTTATAGTCAAAGTCGAAGGCGCATGCATTTAACGAGCCTCCGAGTTGAGCTCGGAAAAAGGCAGCGTGAAAACTACAATCTACTCCGTAAGAGACAGAAAAAAATAAGGTGAAAAGGGAGATAGCAAGTGAGAAGTAAAGTTACAAAATAAAGTCAGAAAAAGATTCAAAAAGTCTCAAATAAAAGTTTAAGAAAGCAAATTAAATATTCAAATAAAATGTGAGTGTTAAAACAAGAGCATAAAGTTGAGAAAAAGTAGAGAGAAAGGTAAGTGAAAGATTAAGAGCGAATCGGAGAGATAGATATATAGAGATAGTGAATAGTGAACATTGTTTTAAATATATTCTGATTTAAAATGACTTAATCCTTAATGTCTCATAACTACTTTAAGCTTCTTAGCTTCTCTCCTGTTTTTAAACTTTTGGAATATCTTTGTCAACTGGCATTTGTATCAAACATATGCAACAACAGAAGTTACGTAATGCATTACAAATTGTCACAGCTGTAGGAACATTTCTAGCACATCAACTCTCTTTCCTTCGCTGTGCAACACTGCGTATGCGTAATCTGTGTTAAAACTCAAATGCTTGGTGCTGCTTTTGGTTTTCTTGCAACAACTGGAAAGCAGTGCGAGTATCTGTGCACTTCCGCTGCAATCTAGACAAACACCGCCGACAAACAACAACCACAACTACAAGTATTTTCTTTGTATATATTTATAAATAACAGACGTCATCAAAGTCACAGTTGTGCCCAAGCTCAAAGATACTTTTTGTATCTTTGTATCTGCTGTTGCATTTCATTGACTTGCCACTGGTTGTTGTGATTGTTGTTGTTGCTCTTTTGCTAGGTTGCTACGGCTCACTTATTTCATTCCCCATCGCCTTGTGGTCCATCAGTTGTGTGCATATTTTATTTCAGCGATTTCTCTCAGCGTATGACATGAGATTTCTTCTTTCACATTTTCCATTCTGTTTTTTCTGCTTTGTGCTGATTTGAGTTTTCCAATGCAAATTAAAGTATTTCTTAAGGAGAATGACTAAAACTGCAAGTAATTTAATTTTCTTTGTTTTAATTTTTTTTAACAATTTTATTTTGTTACTTTAAAATTAATTTGATCCCAATTTCAAAATAGGCCCTTAGAGATTGTTAGCTTGAAGTTTGAAATTCTCAAAGTATTAATTATTTTGTTCTGCTTAATAAAACTAACATTATTAATAAATAGTTTATAATTGCTTAAAAGACATTTAAGAAACCATTTTCGCTGCTTGTTAAGTGGTTTTCCATAGGTAGCTTTGCAGATTTTGCGGGCTATCAATTAATACTGTCCGAAAAGTACCTCTTCAGGTATAGTTTTAGCGAACAAAGGGATGTTGTATCCTGTTGTTGTCCTGTCGTGGCTGCCAACCTTTCTTAGACCGCAGAAACTCATTACGGGCTGCTCTCACTCACTCTCTCTCTCTCTCTGTCTATCTTTGTCTCTGTTTCTGTGTTTTTGCTATTTTGCAATTAAAACTTTCATTAAAGTAATTAAAATTGCAACAAAATCAACAAAAATACAATCAAAATCTAGCAAGGATCGGGACAGGGGGAGAGGCTAACGTGGTTTGAGGTTCAGGGCCATGACAAATACACAAAAATGCAGTTAAAAATGTACGACAAGTGCAGTGAAAAGGGGAAAGGGAAATAAAGACAAAAGTGTGACAAATATAAACAGGAGTGTAAATAAAATGGCAAAATGTAAATGTGCAGCCGGATGGAAAGCAAGGGGAGATGAGGGGATAATAAAATGTGGTAATTGTAAATGAGTGGAAAATGAGTGTGAAAGGGGGAGAGAGAGAGAGAGTGGGAGAGGGAGAGACAGAGAGCTCTAAACAAAATTGTGGAAGTAACATTTTAAATTCAAATTAAAGGACTGGCAAAGCCACAAAGGATTGACATGAAGTTAGTGTCACGGCAGCCAGGACAACAACGAAAACAACGACAACGAAAACAACAACAACAACAACGAAAACAACGACAACAATAACAACAATTGTTAACTAAAGTTAACCGCAGCTGGCAGAAGTTGTATGTAACAGTTTCAGTTGCTGCTGTTGTTGTTGTTGTTGCTGTTGTTGTTGTCGTTGTTGTTGTCGTTTTTGTTGCAACAATTGCTGCAGTTGACAGTTGCAATGCATTTTAGCATTTCCACAATTGTTTTTGAATTTGAGTTTAACATTTGCATTGCAACAAATAAATATTGAGAAAACAAAAGCAAAGAAAAAATCACAAAAAGTGAGGGAAAAACAGTGAGATTGAAAGAATGAGTAAAAGGGAGAGTGAGGGAAAGAGAGAGACAGAAAAGTAGAGTGGTAAAGCGTTTGTTAATTCTGTTATTTTCAATTAATTTGTATATAATTTGTAGAGCACACACACACACACACAACAAAGGTCAACATGTAACTGGAAAATATTCAAAAATTGCATTGCTTAATTGACATTGTTGTTATTTTTATGCTCTGGGCACATTTGCCAAATTAGTTTATTGCATTTGGGCCATTTTGGCCATTTTGGACACATTTTGAAATATGATATTTGCAATATCTACTTTAAATAAATATTGGCATATTATATTATTTAGATTGTAATTTTATATGTGCCATTTACTGGCTGAAGTAAATGTTGGTAAATATGATCTGAAAACTAGCTGAAAATATTAGTACAAAATGTGTCTTAAATATCAGGAGTCATTTTAAGACATCTTAAGTCATTCCGCCTTAGATAGATATATTAATATAAATGTATGTTCATTTGTGAGTATTCCATAAAGTGGTTTATTATATGAAATATTTATAATAATGATGTTAAGCTTGTTAATTTTATGTATTTAGTAAATCTGCAGTATTTTGAAGAAAGATTATTTATAGCAGAATTTTAATTCGCTGGATCTTATGTAGTTAAAACTTTTGTCAAGAACTTATACTATCCAATTCATCTATTGATATATGCAATTCATTTTCTATGTAGATCGAAGCATTTTAATAAGCCTTATGACAATCTGTAAATGTCGCTGTTGTTTACGCTCAAGTACTTTGAATTTATATATTTACATGAAAGCAAAACTTGAAACTCAAACAGCTGTAAGATGGCGTTTGCCTGTCGCTTGCCACATGCCACATGTGCCTTTGAGACGGAAATAAAAGATTTCACAAAACATTGCACAGTCAATGTTCGTCTAGGAGTTGAGGAGCAAACAGCTTAGACACGCCCACACGCCCACGCGCCCACGCGCTCCACTGTCAATTTTTAAAGGCAACTTGATACGCCAGACAAATAAAAATAAGAAGCGGCAGCACAAAGAAAAGTAGACTTCTTAAAGCAAGCCCAAGTCAAAAGCTGTAAAAAATGATAAACGCTTCAACTGATGACACATTCAGTTTCACACACGAACGACTTTCAATTTACATTTGATGTTTTATGTTTGCCAGCATTTACGAAGCGCAAACGAAAGACAGCAAAAAACAACAACAACACAGCATACATTCAGCAAAAGAAAAAAAAGTATCACTCATACGCACCCACGCACAAGAAAACCCCAAAAAACTGAAGCGAACTCTAACCGAGCAAAGGAATCGAAGCAAGAGCAGCTGCTCGGAGATTTGGAGGGGGAGACGACGCCGGTGCCAAGTAGACGACGACAACAACAACAACAAACAACAAGGGGAAGGCGGCTCTGCAAATAAGCGAATAATATTTTTGTACTTCAAATAGAAAAAATACGAGGAAAAAAAAGCAGCGTAAAGTGAATGCCACAAGTAGAAAAAGCGAGTGAAAGAACTTCTTTTTCAGATTGAGCACGCATAATTTTTTGCGAACAAAATGCCAAATCCAATGCCAAAGCAAATCAGAGAGCTCTGAGTAACCCAACTCAATAATTCGCTTGAGTTAATGTCTGGCCAGGATTTACTTAGTTTTGAGCAAAAGGATTCACGGTGAAGTGTGTGTGTGTGTGTGTGTGTGTGAGTTTTTTATTCAATGACAGTTGGAATGGAAGCCTCGTTTTGTGTGTAAGGGATTACAATAGCCCCTGCTAAGCCTTCAAATCTACCATTAGCTCAAGTACTCTTTTGGTTTTCAGGATTTTCAACTGCTTTTCATTAAGACATAGAAGATAGATAGTCAAGAAGGATTCCTGCTCTATAAATTTTCTTACAGGTACTATAACTAAAGAATCTGAGCACTAAGCTATTTCATTAATTCAATTATACTTTGGGCTTCAGATTATTCGTCATCTTCAACTGGAAACAATTGTTTTAAATTATATTATTAGCATACTATTAGATAGATAGTTTTCAGAGATTTCTTTCTTAATAGTTTCCATTTCTGACTCAACTCATTCTAAATCATTCAATCAATAGATCTTTAAGCATATAAATTATATTCTTTTCTACTCCATTTACTTATTTAAGATATGAAAGAAATATTTTATATAACTGGTAATATATTACTTTCAGTTTTGACAGATATTTGAACGTTAAAAATCTAAAACCTATTAATTTAATATATTGATAAATCAATACTCAGAGATTTAAGAGTTAAGAAAGACATTTTGTTGTTTATACTAACATAGAGGCTTTAAATAAAAGAAAATTTTATATGAGTTAAGATTCTAAGATAATTTTTAACTAAAGTTTTAAGAAATGAAATGATAGAAAATTTTATATGAGTTAAAATTCTAAAATAATTTTGAACTAAAGTTTTAAGAAATTCAAAGATAAAAATTATAAATAAATTTATTTGCTATTAAATACTTAATAAAGTGCTTACCAACTTAGTCCAAAACTCAAACAAAGTTCCTAATAATATCGTAAGTAAATACTAAAAATTGGGTTCATAAAAGCGGCACGTGCCCAGTTTCTATAGCTTAGGTAATTTTTGGCAACTTAAAAATAAACTTTTTCTCCGTTTTTGGTTGTGCAATATTTGAGTGAGAAACTGTGAAGTGTCTCATTTTCAATGGGCACTTGTCAACGTTTCACATCCCAGCAATAATTTGCTTGGGATGCCACAGGACTTGACATGAACCTCAAAAAGCACTTCAAGAAGTAAAAGAAGATGAGAATATACACAACAACAAGTTACACACAGACACACACACACACACACACACATAGAGAGAGAGTCTTCACAGCATGTGGTCAGAAAACAAAAGCCAAAGTCAAAGCAGTTGCCAAAAATTGCCCATAACGAGCACTTGAGGACAAATGTGACATGCCAAAAAGTTCGATGAGAAAAGGAGAGGAGGAAGTTACCTATACAAGCTATTCAATAACTGCCTTATAGATGCCGATACAGATACATATATTTATAGATATATATAAAGATTTAAAGTGCTGTAAGCTACTCGCAGGAAGTGCTGGTCGTCCGGAATTTGTCTCAATGAAAGCCACGTCACATAAGTTGCGATGTTTTTTACCTAATTTATACGATGGTCTGAGCTCTGTCCACTTGAAGCCATATAATTGCGCTTATCTCTTGGCGCACACTCAAGTTGCCCCGGCTCGATATGTTTCTGGAGTGAAATGAAGTGCCCGCTGCTTCGGGCCACTCGTAAAGGACACGCGGGGGCACAAGGACATCGCAGCAAACAGAAACCAAAGCTGGAAAAAACAACCTGGCTACGACTATTTGATTTAAAAGCAAGTGTACCTTTTTTATATATTTTACTTGTTGTTGTTTTTCATTTGTTTGCTGCGGTGACATTTTTATATTGTGTTTGTTTTGCGTCTGTGTGTGTGTGTGTGTGTGTGAATAGCGCAAACTTTTTGGCATGCCACCAATGAGATTATCTTAAGTGGCCTGCTATTTATCCATAGTGAGGACCCTCGATTGCAGTCTGATTCGGCTTTTTTTGTTGTTCCTTTAAATAACTTTTCAAATAGTTTTTAATGCGCACAAACTTCATTTTTGCCAGCAAAAGCAAAAACAATGCAATGGACTATGATCAAAATTCTGAGAACGATTGAGACAAATCGATGGGAATTTGGCAATAAAAAGAGCTTAAAGTAAATAATCAATAGTTTCATTTATACGAATTTTCTTGTTGAGTCAGAGTTAGTGTTGAAGACAGTTAAGTTCTTTAAGGATTTTTATGAGTGAAAGAAATTATCTACCATATTCATAAAATTTCTATTCGCTGCATTTTATTATTTGATTACTCCTTATTTAGTTTAGTTTTACAAATTTCTTAATAAAACCTAGCAGAGAATGGATGATCAATTAATTAAGAAGGCATATCATGTTGTTTTCAGAATATTTTGAAGTTAATTTAATTATGTTTATTTTCTATTATTCTGACCTTTTTTTCTTCTTTAAGAATAGTTACCAATGCTTGTTTAAATGTTTGTTTTTGTGACCTCAATAATTTGTAGAAGTAAGTTTTAGTTAGGTCTAGCTAATTTCTATTAGTTACCAAAGCTAAAAGAAATGCTATGTATATAAACTTTTGTTATTACTGTAACTAATTCTCTCTCTTCCTTTTTTTCTCTCTCTTTCTCCCTCTCTCTCTCTCTCTTTCTCTTTCTCTTGCCTCTTATCTTCTTATACTTTTTTAGATCTTGCAACTTCCATCACATATTGTTTGCATTGAAAAATGCTGAGTTTAAATTTCCAATTTGACTTGAGAATCTCTACTTGCCACACTGCCGAGTCCTTCCCCTCTTCTCTGCCTTGTCACACCTAAATGTCTCTCAAGTTGGCTGGTGGCGCTTTTGAAGGCTTCAAGTGTGAACACACATTATAATAAACGCCTCAATTGTTGTGCAGTCATCTGTGTAATTTATGTTTAGCTAATGTTCAGGCATCGATGAGCTTGTCAGCTTTTGTGAATCACAACGCACACACACACACACACACATATATACCTCCAGTCCTGTGTGTCCTGTGAAGCGCCACACACACACACACACATACATATACCCCTATTGAGCTAAAGTCAGGCTACCAAATGACGTTAAGGTTGCTTCGTTGAGTCTAATAGACTTTCCTCGATGCTGCCGTCTGTGGCTTGACTTCGACTTTGCCCCAGTTTCAGTTTAGAGCACAGTCCAGCAGTCCTGAGTCCTGAGTCCTGGGTTCTAAGTAACGGTAAGCGAAATCCTTTGGCATCCACTTTGACCAAGCTCTGGCATTTTATAGAACTTTCGTTCGTCTACTCAATCTTGTGCTCGTTGTCGTTGCCGTTGTTGTTGTTGTCGTTTTTTCCATTTTCCCAGGACATGTTTCAATGATTTCTTATTTTTGCTATGAGGCGAAACTGTTGCGCTATTTTGTCGTTAGAGATTTCTATTTTTACCTCCTTTTTTTCTTGCTAAATTTTTTGTTATATTTGCCGCTCAGTCGGTGTTAAATCATTGATGTGTGAAAAAGGCAGCAACTATGGTTGGATCGATACAAAAACTCGTACTTGAAGCATGTTTTAAGTTAAATCAAGTTGGCATTGCATTGAAATTCCCCCACCTAGCTCTCATATGAGCTATAGAGTTCATTTTATATTCGTATCCCGCTCTGTTCATAACCTAAATATAAATAGTTTTATTTGAAACGAAAAAATTCTTCGTTTCGAATTCCTAACGCAAGTATCTGAAAGTCCGGTAAGTTTGTAAAATTCCAAAATGTTTGTTAACTGATGATAAATATAATTTATAATATAAACTCGTATTTGCAGTGTTGCCTAACGTTTGGTCAAGATGTGCCAAAGTGCCTGTGGTAGCGTTTCCTATGCTCTAGCTTACGGTCCCGTCGGACCGGCCTTGCCGGCGATGAACTACAACAACTGTTGTTGTGGTCCCTGTCCGCCCTGTGGTCCCTGGACCTGTCCGCCAAACAGATGTCGCTGCTGCGGAGAATGCGGCTGCTTCGGACCCTTCTACTAGATCCTGAAACTGAGCCATAGATATTAGACAACCGAAACAGTGCCTCAAAAAAAATAATATCATTCTGTATGCTTGCGTGGGAATACGGCGAAGTATTTTCTCTGATTCTTGTAATATTCAAATAAATTGTTAGTTGTGTTGCACTAAAGATCCTTGACTTTATTTATGGAACGTGTTTCATGAAGGTGTCTTTAGCGAGATTTCCACTAAAGGATGTAAGATTCTCTATAGCAATTTTATCTTTTATGCATGCAGAAAAAAAACGAAAGAAAAAATATGTTAAACTAATACGAATTCATTGGATCGAAAATATGATTCCAAACTCAATTTATTTAATTTGTAATTAGAATTAGAATCAGATTAGAATATTTCTTCGACTTTCAAACAAATTATGCCAAAGTATAAGCTCGAAAGTCATTTCATTTCTTTAGGATCATCAATATTTTCGATCCAATTAATTCTTAAATAAAAAAAACGATGTAAATATACAAATTTAAAAATCGAAGGTTATTCAAAAAATGATTATTATTAATTTATTTGCATGGTTTGACGGAAAACCAAGAAAAATCCAATCAAATGAAAAAATTATTATTAAAAATTAGTGGTAATAACTTATTAAGGTCAGGGATTTCTTGCATTTGCCTTGAATTCTTATTTATTGTTTTTTCTTTGGACAACAGCATTTTATGAGTTTTTCATATGCCATTTTCCAATTGTCAACGGCGTTTTTCGCCGGATCCATTGGGGCAACGGGTACGAAATCGAATTCATGACAAGGATTCATTTGAATTGGCGTCTTGTGCGGCACCAGGCAATGTCCTCGACTGCAGCTGGTATCCTTCACAAAGCACTTGTCATGGGGCCCACATGGAGTGGGTATAAAATCTCGGCCCGAGTAGCGCAATGTGGACAATGGAGGATTATTGCAGGCCAGTTCATATGAGGCACACGCCCAACCGCCGCACATCTTGGTTATGAAAGATGTGGCTAAGGAGGATAATTAATATTTATATTATTTATTTTCAATATTATAGGTCGACTTACTCCGGAAACAGTAAAATTTTGGATGTGAACTTTAGTTTGGCTATGACGAGACTACATTTTAGTTTCATCTGTTGAAATGTAGACTGAAAACTCATGGCCAACTTAAGAATGAATTTAGTGTGCCGCTGTTGAAAGCAGGCGTGGATTAGAAGAGTCATCCAACTGGTTAGAGGACCGTGTCTTACCAGTCAGGTGGGTATAAGTTCCATTACCAGCCGCAGCCGCCACAACAACCGCCTCCACAACACGGCGAACAACTGTCATAGGGTCCACACGGTGTTGGGGCAAAGCAACGACCTGTGAATCGCATTGGCGAGAGTCGGTGATGATTGCAGGCTATTTCATAGGAACGACAGGCCCAGCCTCCACACATTGTTAATGGCTTTGTCTGTTGGTCAAATATGGCAACTGAAATTTGGAGTTATGTAGTTAAACCGACCGAAAACGGCACAGAGCTGAAGAGTTGTTACTCGAACTAAAATGGGAATACTAATGAAAGTCTATGTTTTAAGAGAGTACTCGTCGTTGTCGTCGTAACTCTGACAGCTGTTGACATGCCACGCCCCGCCGACTTGTACAATTGAAATCTCTCAGCCTCTCTCGGCCAACACAATCGCACCGGGCCAACAACTATTCAAGTCCGGGCCAGTACTGTGCCAGCCATTTCGTAAATCTTGCCAAGCCGTGTTGAAATCCACGCGAATCTCGCACACCAGCGAAAAAAATATGCTAAAAATGGTGGCAGCTAAAGTGAAATTAATCCAACAACAGGCACAGTGGTTCAACGTTCAATGGAAAGTGTAAAGTGAAAGCGTAAAGAAGTGTTTTTCATAGTTTTAAAAATTTAATTAATATTTATATTATTAATATACTATTTACATGTTTTTTTTTTATTTTATATTTTGGAAAAAGTTGAACTTTTTAGTTTTAAATTTTTACAATTTTCTTTTCATGTTGATTGCATTTTAGCACTTATCTAAAAGCATATTATTAAATACCCCTCTGTATTTTGAGAGCAGAAATGGTGTTTTGTCTTTGATGTGATTATACAATTAATTATAAATACATTCGAATAACGATTTTTAGGAAAATTATTCAAACATTTTTTATATTTTATATTTTGAAAATGCTTTGACTTATTTGTCTTCAATCCATCTGTAGCTCTTATAAGAAATAAATGAGTAACAGTGCCTGCAATCAAAGATTTAAGATATTTCATTCTAGACAAAATTTAATCGAGTCTGACAAAACATAAACTTTTTGAAAACTTCCCGCGTTTCATTAAGCATTTTTGGCTTTACGAAGTAATTAATATTTTGTTTTTTAATCATTAATATTTCTTTTCAAACGGTTTTTTTGATTTTTGACTATTACTCTTTTATGTTTTTTGTCTTTATTTTTTTATAATGAGTTGATAGGCTTTTCTTATTTTTTCCACAAAATGTTAATAAATTGAATATTTTTGAAAAACGGAGACAACATATTGCTTACCACTGTGCCAGGCCCCACAGTTAGTATGCAAAAATCGCACACACTCTGAAACACCACTAGACAATCGCATTTTTTTCGCACTTTAGCAGGTCTTGTTCGGCGAGGCCCAGACAATCAATTACATTAGCCCCACTGATCCCCCTTTCAACCTTTCTCCTTTCTCCTTTCCCCTCCCCTCCCTTGCCCTTCCCCGCCCCACTGCCCACTCAACGACCACAGCGGCATGCCCGAAAAAGCCAAGTCCAAGGCCTGTGAGTGCGGGTCGCCAGATTCATGTGGTTACAAGTGAAACGGGAGAGGGGAAGGGTGAAGGTGTAGAGTTGGTTTCTTGGAAATGCCAAATAGGCGACCGCATGGCAAATGCAATTTAAAATGGAATTTAATAGTTTCCATGCAAGTGCAGTTTGAGGTTAGGTTCGGTTCGGTTTGTGGATTGTATTTGGACTGTCTTTTCTGTGGTTGCCACTCAGCAAATGTGTCAAGTGTCATTATTAATTTGCTTGTGTGTGTGTGTGTGCTGTCAGTTTAATATAGAAAAAACAAATTCAAATACAAATCTAGAAAGTAATTGCTTGATCTATGCCAAAGAAGGTGCTAAATAATCCCAAGGTAGCTGACAAATTGCCTGGCATATTTAGCACATTTTTTGCGTGGAATATTGGCAAGAAGAAGAACCGGAAACGGAAACGGAAAAGCAACAGGTGAAGCAACTGCTTGAGAGACATGTGCATGCCGAAATGTCGAATTGTCGGAGGTTGTGGCAAGCCGTGTGGCGCCTCCAAGTCCTGCTGTGGCACCTCGAAGATCAGCTGCTGTGATACCTGCAGCAGCTGCTGCTGTGATCCCTGTGGGCCATGTGGATCCTGTGGACCTTGTGGTCCCTGTGGGCCATGTGGACCCTGTGGTCCCTGTAGACCTTGTGGTTCCTGTGGGCCATGTGGACCCTGTGGTCCCTGTGGACCTTGTGGTCCCTGTGGACCTTGTGGTCCCTGTGGGCCATGTGGACCCTGTGGTCCCTGTGGACCCTGCTGTGAACCCTGCTGCGGATCTGGCTGTGGATCGTGCTGTTGTCAGGCGCCCTGTGGCTCGGTCTCCTATCGCCTTACGAGCGGACCCGTAGGTCCCGTCCAGCCGTGCATGGAGTGCTGTGGATGCTGTGCCAGCGGCTGTTGTCCCCCCTTCTACTTTGTGCCCAACACCTGTGCCTGCTGCTGGGAATGGGGCTGCTTTGGACCCTATTATTAGCTTGTAATCAAACCTAAGACACTCCTATTCTTTGCAGTGTCGCGTTCGCTTGTCGGTGACTTTGGTCCAACTTTTGATACTTTTAAGCTCAGTAAATAAATTTGTATGTCAGAACAGAACAAAATGTCACTTTGAACTCAGTTATCTGTGTTCCTCTGTCATTGCTCAAGCAAGATATTTATTTCTCAAAAAGACTGTTATTCCAAGTTGTTTTTTTTTGCTGTACACAAACCACAAACAAAATATTGTGGTGATTTGGGAGACCAATTTCAAACTTTATGTTTTTAACGTAAACAGACTGTATTCAAAATTTGTGTTGACTGTTATTTGCGAACATTTCTTTTTTTTTTGTATTTAATTTTTTTATTTTTAACTAAAAATTTGTTGTGTGGCAGCACTGGACAAAAACTAGCCAAGCAATGTTGCAAAAGTTGCACAATAAAAAACATTTAAAGTTCGAATACATGAACAAGAAAAATATATTCATTGGCAAAAAACACAATGGAATTGCGTGTTTCCTGTAACCCTGTAACAACAAAAACAACAACAACAACAGAGGGCAGAGGGCAATAGAATGGCCCTGCACCGTCATGTAAAAACAAAGAATGCGCTTTTAAACAATGTGCGAGGTTTTTTACGATCAAAAACAATGTGTATTTAAGTAGGTCAGGGACTCCTTCCAATTTAGGTAATTTCCCCCAATATTTTTATTGAATATTTGAAAATGGCAGCTTGCGAGTAATTGCAAACCATATAAATGGGACGGCAAAATTCGAAAATATAATCAAATTAAATTTATCAATATTGAAAAAAATTTCTCTGAATTTACTATTTAAAATTATTAATAGTTTTTGCTGCAATTTTAGAAAGAATTTGTATGAATTTCTAAAATTGCGAATTTATCTTACAATCTGTTTGTGTTATTTATTTTCAGTTATTTCTACTTCAACAATTAAATCCCAAATTTTGCTAGTTTGTCTAAAATTTACATGATTTTGTTTTATTATAACCCTATAATTCTAATTTTTATTGAATTGAAAATAATGCTGCAAATACTTTTGAGAGATCTTGATTTTAATTGCCCTAAAGAGTATGCAATAAATTTGTTCTTAGTTTGCATCTAAATTTTAGCTGCACTAAAAAGTGTGCAAGAAATTTCTTAAAATATTCCAAACTAAATTATAACTGAGTTGATTTAAATCCTCAGCTTGTCTAATAGGCATTGCTAATTTGCTTTTAGTCGTTTCTAATTCTCATACATTACACATTTCGGTTTTATACTTTGAACATGATCAGTCATTTAGTATTTCTCATTATACCAATAGGTAAATAATAAATGTTTATAATTTTTTTATAATTATATTGAACAAATTTGATTTTTTCAGTTAACGGTAATATGGCTTGCAATGAATGTTTTTGCTTTGGCAAAGTAAAAAGAGTTGACTCAAACTATTGCCACAACTATGATTCCAATTTGCAAAAGTTCCATTATGGCAATGAAGTGTGTTCAGCTCTGCAGCCAGGCGATAGCTGTTATCCAAAGATTTTTACAACTTTGGCCGGCTGTGAATCCGCCTGTAAACGTTTCTATGCAATGGCAAAAATATGGAGAAACTTGCCAATGATCGATTGAAAGACTATTGAATATTCAATATTCAATGCATTTAATTTAATTGTAATTACAATTTTTTTTGAATGCATGTCAAGTTAATTAATTTCCCTCAATTGCATTTTTTATTAATAATGCTTTTAATCTTCAATAGATAGCAATGCTTCTTTTTTTACTCAATTTAGTTTCATCAAACTCATTATAAAATATTTATCATAATAGTTATTACAATTTTATTTCATGAAAAATTTTATATTAATGTATTTCACGCTTCATTTTTTACACAATTTAGTTTCACAAAACTCATTATAATATATTTCGCATTAATAAAAGCAATAATAAATTTATTTCATAAATAATTTTAAATAATTGCCTTTATACTAAAATTTCACATTCATTAAAAAGCATATATGTAAGTATCAATATATGCATTAAAATATTTACAACTTAATAATTTACAATATTTAAGTATTATTTACAATTTAATAGCAATATTTACAATACGAGTAGTAATGGAAGAAATGAAAGAAATTTCCTTACCACAAATTTAATTGTTAGAAAAATATAATATCTTTAACATTTCTTCTTTAATATTTTATCTTCAATTCATTTGAAAATATCAAAAATATACTCCTATCTTTTCTATTTGCAGCTTTTACGAAATTCTTCATTTAATTTGCTGCAAATTGTCTATGAAATTGATTGCTGAAAATTGTTATTGATATTCCGAAAATCTCTTAGAATATTCGCATAATATTCATTGAATATTGCATGACATTTGAAAGCATTTGAGTGTGCTGAAATGCCTAAATCTTTGCTCAACAAAATGAATTTCTTGCAAATTACTCATACGACTAGTGGCCACTCCCAATAGATGCCAACAAAGCTAATGCACATAGATTAATCAGAGTTGGATCAAGTTGCCATTTTTATTACACATACGAGACGTTGTACCAAAATGGAATTTCTATTTCATACTCAGTGTTCTATAAGCGGATTACAACAACTAAAAAGCGAAGTTGACTCCGATTGCGACTTACCTTGGGGGCACAACAAATATCAAATGTAATGCGCTGATGTTGTTGTTTTTCTCGTTTTTGTTGTCGTTGTTGTTGTTGTTGTTGATTATTGTAGTCTGTGGCTATAAATTAACGAATTTAGCACATTACAACGTTACACAACACTCTCTAGCTGCAGTCTTGTGTAAAAACACACGCATACTCGCACACACACATACACACACACACACAGCCTCGATGTCGACGAGGGATTTCAACTTGGAGACCGGCACTGTGACTGAGAGACGGAATCAGAGTTAGAGTCAGAGTCGGAGACTAAAAACTGGACCGACACCGAGACCGGACCGTACTGTCCTACGTGAGTGCCCAAAACTTGATGTTCCTGTTATTGTTATCGTTGTTGTTGTTGCTGCACATTTTTCACATATTTTTCATAATTTTACGCGAAAAGTGACAGAGACAGCGAGTGGGTGTGGGAGCGAGAGAGCTAGAAACTGTATCAGTGTGTGCCCAAAAAGCATAAAATGTTGTAAAAATGAAAAAGTTTGCGTTGTTCAGTTGTTTGTTTGCTGCAAGCACTCAAATCTCTAGTGAAATATTAATTCTCACAATTTCTGACACTTTGCCACAAGCTGCTGTTATCCATTTGTTTTATACGTTTGTTTTATGTGTTTGTTTGTTTGTTTGTTGTTCGTTTGTTTGTTTGTTGATCCTGTGGACAAGCAACTTTATGGATTGTTTATTAATAGTGCAATGTTTCCGTTGTCATTGTCGTTGTCGTTGTCTAATTTACTTATTTATTGCCCCTTGAAGCGTTATCGTTGTCACTTTCGCGTTGTTGTAGTTGTTGTTGTTGTTGTGTTTGCGTTGTGGCAGCGTCGTCGTAAGCAGCATCAGCGACGGCAGCGTCGTAAGCAGCACCAACAGCAGCACAGCGAACCAAACGTTTTGACATTATCAACGTAACTGAAGCAGCAGCAGGAAGCTGTCGTTCTCTGCCTGTCGGAGTCGCCGGCAGCAGACGTTGTCGCCAGCGTCGTCGTTGTTGTCTTTGCCTATTGCCTTTCGTCCATCTCTCTCACGCTCACGCTCGCTCCCGCACGAGCGCGCCTCGCAACTTGACGAAAGTTGTCGAAGTCGTCGCTGGTTCGCCTGCACGAACCTTGCTTCGTCGCGACTGAAGGAATTTCGAGAGAGCGAAGAACAGCTGACTGCAGCAGCAGCAGCAGCAGCTTAGCGGCAGAGCGAGAGAGAATGTGAGAGGTAATTTGTGAAAGCTTTTCAGTTCGAATTTGTGCTTCGTTAGGGACATTTTGTGCGTTTACATTTCGCTGTTAAGTTAACAGAATGTATGAAGTTTGCGGCTGTAAGCGCCATAGATAAAAGAAAATTAGATTGTGTAGTTAATTTAACATTTCTAAGAGAGAAATTATTTGAAATAAATGTAAAAAATGTAACAGGCGGAAGGAGGCGTGGCAGAGCTTATAAAATAAATAGTTTTATTTTCATAAATAGATAAAATCTTTGCATGAAAGAGTGAGAAAGAAACGATAGCACCTAATCGCCTTAAGTACCTGCACAAGAATAGCAAACTTAAGAAGAAAGTGCCTATTTAAATTAATGCTGCTCCCTTTGTTATAGTAACAATAATGAAGGCATCTTAAAGGATAAAGGATGAACTGCTGATAGAACCACAACGATAAGCATATTGACAATTTCACAAAGCATTAAGAAATAAACAAGAAAATACAAAATGCATACGACAAACATGCGACGAGAGTATGGAAACAAGTGTACAGTAAAGACACATGGGCATGGACATGGATATATGTATGTAGATATGGATATGGATATGTTGTGGAATAAGGAAACGAGGAATGGCAGACAATAGCTGTAAAATGTAAATATTAATATTGTCATAATGGACAACATGTAAGCAGCAAACTTGCTTTGGACAACTTTAAATGCAGCTCGAAGCGATGTTGAATGCTGCAGAGAATGGTTAAACCAATGCCAGAAACAACCACAGCAGCAACAACAACAATGATAACAACACTAACAACAACAACGACAACAAAAACAACAATAACAACAGAGAGGGAAAATGTCAGCTCATTTCCGGTTGCTTAATTTGAAATCGTATCGCAAAAATTACAAATGAGCTGACAATGCGAACACAACCAAGAACCCAAACAACCGAAAAATAACAGGCCAACATTTTGAGTAGCAGCTACAAACTGGAAGCGAGTGTATCGAGAGAGTGGAGAGGAGGGAGAGGAAGAAGGAGGAGGAGAGGGTAGAGTACTGGGAAACAATAAGCACAAAATAGCAGCGTCTAATACGCAAAATAAACGAGAACTGGCCACAGCATGACAGCAACGGGCCATAACATTGCCAGCTGGGGCAAATCCAATGCCACACCCCCATCACCCCCGCAACACCCTTCCCACAGCCCTTCTCCCTCTCCCTTTAGCCACATCCTGCAGGCAGCTCTTTCTGTTGTTTTACAATTTAACGCACATCCTGACAGCCAAAACGCTGGCAACGCCCAGCCGTTTAATTTTTGTCACTGTGAGTGTGAGTGTGTGTGTGTATATGTGTGTGTGTGTGACAGAGTGTGTGTGTGTGTGTGCACTCTAATCTAATGATGACAAGCATCGTCTGGCAAAAACGTGTGGGCGTGGCTGCAGCTGCTGAAATGGGCGGTTAACTATTGCACTCAGACCAAAGAACATTGCGTATACGCCACGTTGCACATGTGTCGAAATTGTTCGTTGCATTTCACCTTTCCCTCAATCTACTGCCGCTTCTTCTTCTTCTTCATCTCTGCTCATTCTTCTTCTTCTACTTTCGGTGACGATAAAAAGTGTTGCCTGCTGTTAGATTCCAGTTGGATAAGTTGACAACTCTCCATTCTCCAGCTGCCTTACCTGGCAACTGCTTTGTCAAGCTGCAGACAGCTGACGAGACCAAGCCGACAGACAGACTGACAGACAGACAGACTGACTGACAGACAGACAGACAGACAGACAGACAGAGTGCACGCAGTTAGACGAACTGTTGCACTCAACTTTGTGAAAAGTAACCAAGTTGAAAGGCAGTTTGTTTGGCATTAAGTATGCAAATACAAGTGCAAGTGTTGGAAAAAAATGTATGAAATAAATAATAGATCCTTAAAATATGTAAGAAAAAGATAATTGAATTGAGTAAATATAATTAAAATAATTTACAATATTTAATATGTATATTTGGCTATGTTTTAAAGGCAATCAACCTATGGTCAGTTCATTTCTAATTAAATACTTAATAAAGGTTTAACTAACTAGCACCTAATCGGCTTAAATACCTGCACAAGAATAACAAAGCCAACCAGAAAATTTGTATCAAATATACTGCAGTTTCCTTTACTGAAGAAACAATAATGAAAGCATCTTAACGTGAACTGCTTAAGGAACCGCTAAGATAAGCCTATTGACAATTTAACAAGGCAATAAACAAGAATGCATATGACAAACATGCGATAAAGGTTTTTGAACACATGTGTACAGTAAAGACACATCGAAGTAAACAAGTAGTGGAATAAGGATCTGTGGAATGACAGACTATAGAAACAGCAGTTACTATTTGAGTTAATACAGAGTCTCTTATAATACGAGTATTTGGCTTTCTAACAATAATATCCAGCAATAATTTTATACTACATTACTCCATCTTTATGCTTACAATTTTGAATTCTACAACACTTCCCCAAATTTAATATAATTAATTCTAAATAAAATGTTTGCTAATTAATATTAAAATTTTCATTAGAATCTAGAATTTCTTTTGCTGAATAATTTCTGTTTCATTTTTAACTTTAAATTTATTTTTAGCATGTATTGTCGTTCTCATTTTGTTTGCAATTATTACTTAGATAAATTAAGTTTTACAATGAGAATATTCGTTCTTTATACAGTCTTAATATATACACTACTGGCCAAAATAATAAGTACATAGGTATCGTCCAACTTTGATATGAAATATATCAATCTTTTCTGAATGCATTGCTGAAAATTTTTTTTTTTTTAACAAGGCAACAGTGTTGTTTACCATTTAAATCAAAAATGAAAGTGGCTAACCCCATTTATGCCATTTTAAACTTAAATTTGTGCAGAATGATCATTTTTGGTCTGGCCAAAATAATAAGTACAGGGGTGTTATTTATCAATTCTAAAGGATAAGATCAGGATTTGCTTAAAGGTTTATTGGTTTTTATTGACTTCTTGCATATTTTTATAGATAAGAGTTAAAAAAAATTCTTTAGATGGGCCGCAAGAAGCATTGCACTGCTAAAGAAAAAAACATTGCCATGAATTTTCAGAATGAAGGGAAAAGTCCCCGAGAAATTGCGAAAAGCATTGGACGCCCAGCTTGTTTCGTTCAGAATGGCTTGAAATCAAAAGAGCTTGACGAAAATAGAGGACAGAAGAAAAAATCTTCCCGAACAACGGACAATTGTATCGTCAAATTTGCAAATAATTAACCTTTCATGTCTTCGAAGGCCATTTCCTCCGAAACTGGCAATGAATTATCATCCCGAACGGTTCGCCGTAGGCTACAATATGCAGGCCTACCAGGACGTATAGCCCGAAAGGTTCATTTGCTTCGAGGAAAAAATTTTAAGATGAGGAAACAATTTGCCAAAAATCATTTGGCATGGTCTGGGCTAGACGGTTAAAAAAAATGGAATAACGTATTATTGAGCGACGAGACAAAAATAAATCTTGTTTACAATACGTCTAGGAGAAATGTACTATGTCCCAAACGCAAAGATTTCGACGTCCGGTACACCAATAAGACTGTTAAGCACGGAGGCAGATGTATAAAGGTCTGGGGCTGTTTTTATTGGCTTTGCGTTGAGCCGAATCATCGTATAACAGATACTAAGACCCAATTCGGGTACAAAAACATTATGACTGATATTATGCAACCATATGCTAAGGAAAACATGCCCTTAAGATGGGTCTTTCAATAGGATAACGACCCAAATCACACTTTAAAGCTGGTCAAGGCTTGGTTTACGAAAAAACAAATTAACGTTATGAGTTGGCCAAGTCAGTCTCCTGACCCCATCCCAATTGAAAATCTTTGGGGGGACTTGAAACACCGAATAGGAACGAAAACGTTCAGAAATGTCGAAGAATTGTGGGAATTTGTTCAAAAAAGTGGTATAAGATTCCAGTAGAGTCTTATTAACAGTATGCCGAAAAGGATCGCCAAGGCCATTCAAAATAAGGGTGGATATACTGGTTACTAGCATAAGATACCTAATGATGAGAAAAAATTTGGAAAAATGTTACTTCTTTTTGAGCTTTTGACCTAGAAGAATTGGTGTACTTATTTTTTTGACCAACCCTTGTTTATGTTTTTTTGATAAAGTTGATCCCACAATCTATTTTTGAACTAAATACTGCCTTTGTTAAATATTTTTATAATATAGTATAAATAAGAAAAATAAAAGTGATATTAATTTTTCCTTAGTGTTTATTAAAAAAGTTTTACGGGACTTCAAAGAAAGCTCATAGGCGTGTACTTATTATTTTGGCCAGTAGTGT